>SNQJ01S0124409.1:12995-25926 GCA_010110895.2 Picea sitchensis | reverse complement strand
TGGATATCCCATGCATGGATTGGATATCACTTATCCAACCATAGGCTTTTGTCATGCACTATGCTTATCAAATATTTTGTACAGCACGCAATTTCTCCCGTGGTGCCAAAGAATGGTAAGTCTTTAAGGTTCATGATGGTGGAGTTAAACAAATTGATGAAAATTTTTCGGTATAAAGTGCATATCTCTAGTTCCATCTAGGGATAACTCCCAAAAGACATCTGGGTGCATCTGTGGGAACAAAGCTTAATCTGTGAGGTCAAGGTTGAGTAGCTTGACATGCTCTACCTTCCCTTTGAGGTTGCCTATGATCTCAACCTGGGGGTCGCATATCTTGTCTGGTACTTCTTCTTTTGTCATGGCACTTCGGCTTGCTGTGGCTCTCAGCATTCGCACTTTTGTGGCAGATAAGAGCTAGGCTACATCTTCGGCTCTTGCAATGGTCTCAATTGGTTGACACTGTTGAGTGTGGAAATAACTATGCTTGTTTTAGAAACAATACATTCTCGACTGGGTTATGAGAGTCTTATGTCTGGCTTAACGAGTAAGTTTTAACAATAACTTCTCCTCATGATGACCGTATCAACACAACATGGTGTGAGATGTACGACAGGACGGTTTGATCAAGGGAAATCTGATTGGGTGATATGGGTATTTACTCGTTTGAATGGAATAGGGACGTGGCCGAATTAAGACCTTTCTATTTGACGGGTGGGTGTCCGGATGCAAAGTTCGATGGAATCTTGGCATAATGTAGCTTTATGGCTTAACGGGAAACAATCGGGTTACCAGAATGGCAATAAAGGTTGTGGCTAGACTGGGTTTGTGTGGCCTTTAACTCGGATTTGATTTGGATTCGTGGTGCCACCGACCACAAAGGTTGTCCCTATCATCCTTAATGAAGGATATTACTGGACTTTCTCATGCTTCAGGTCCTGTACTGTTAAGTTGTTAATTTTGTATAAACCAACACTTAAACAAAACAAATAACTATGTATTATGGGGCAACACTGTGCATATGGACATTATTAGCTGAATTTACAAAATTCCAGAAAGAAAAATGAAACTCAAATCTAACTATTGTACAAGCTTCGTCGGATTGGAGCGACTACCCTTCTTCTCAGTTTTGAGATAGGTAGGGCTTCAGGTGAGCGTCATTCACCCATCCCAGTCGTAGCACACCATCTAGTTGCACGAGTCGGACTGCTCCTGATGGTTGAATCTCCGCAACTATGAAGGGTCCCAACTAGTGCATATGAAGCTTGCCAGGGTGCATCTGGTATTGGCCGTCGTAAAGTAACACCTTGTCCCTTTGTGTAAATACCTTGGTCTTGATGTGTTGGTCATGCCAATATTTTTGTCTTTCCTTTTCAACCGACTAATGGAAGTCTGCTAGAAATCTGGTTTCTTCAAGTTTTTGTAGCTCTGCAAGCCTCTATGCCATTGATTCTTCAACTGTCATACATGTGGCGTGTGCAATATACAGACTTGGGGTGATGAAATCTGCGGGCAACACTACCTATTTTCCATAAACAAGATGGAACAGTGTGTATCTGTGGATTTTCTTTGTGGTTGTCCTGTATTCCCATAGTACCACTGGAACTATCCCAGTTCTCTTAGTTTGCGCAATAGACCTTTGTTAGTCCCTTTTCCAGGATTTTGTTGAAGGCTTCGATTGTTCCATTGGCCTGTGGGTGGTATGGAATTCTCTTGTGATGTTGAATCATAAATTATATGGTAAGTGTTACTATAGTGTTGCTAATGAAGTGGGCTCCCTGATCGTTGGTTAGGATCTTGGGACATCCAAAGAAGGTAATGATATTCTCGAATATGAATCTGGTAGCAGTATCCGTTGAACAATCCTGTACCACTGCTGTTTTTTCCCAATGAGTAAGGTAGTCGGTTTCGGTAATGATGTACCTTGCCTTTGAATGTTTCGATATAGGGTTGATTGGCCCAATGAAGTCAACTTCCCATTTCTCAAATTCCTGTAGCACTCTAACGGGTTGTAATGGAAGTTCATCTCAGCGTGATGGATTTCCCACTCTTTGAAAAACATCACATGATCTGGCGTATACTTTTTCATCTTTGAACAATGTTTCCCACCATAGTCCTTCCTATAGAAATTTCTGTGTCGTTTCCTTTCCTCCTACGTGGCCTCCTGCATTTCCACTATGGCATTCCCAGAGTATATCCTGCCTTTCATGATCTAGGACACATCGTCTGAGGATGTTATCTAGTCCTAGTTTATACAATTGCCCGATGATCAACTGATAATATGATGCTCTGACGACCATATGGCATTTCTGGGTTGTGGAATATGTTTCAGGGCAGGCCCCTGTGCTGAGAAATATTGCTATGTCCTCTAGGTATTCTGGTATTGAATTGATCCTGAACAAATCTGCATTTAGGAGCTGATCATCGATTGCTTTGCCACTTTCTCCTGACTCTAGTATGGATAGATGGTTGGGCTTGATGTTGCATCATCCTGGCTTGATGATGACTTCAAAGGAAAATTTCTGAAATAACAACAACCATCTGCAAATTCTCCCCTCTAACGTAGGTTTGTTAACTAGGTATTTTAATGTTGAATGATCAGTAAAGAATTTGAAATGAGACCCTAATAGATAATGTCTAAATTCCTGTAAAGCGTAGATCATTGATAAGCCTTCCCATTCCGTCATTGTATAGTTGCGCTCTGCTTGTGACAACTTTCGACTCACAAAGTATATAGGTTGATTCATAGCTCCATCTCCTGTTTTCATTAAGATAACTCCTAAGGAAATTCCTGAAGCATCTACATGGACATGAAATTCCTTCTCCCAGTTTGGGAATTTCAAAATCGTTATTGTGATGAGTTTTTCCTTAAGTACTTCGAATGCTTTGTCACACTCGAAAGTCCATCGGAACGTTTCATCCTTTTTCAGGAGGTTTTCCAGGGGTGCAGTAATGTTGGCATATCTTCGGATGAACCTGCGATAATAACATGTGTGTCCAAGTGTGGAGCATAGTTGTTTAGCACTCGTAGGTGGTGGCATATTCACAATGACCACAACTTTAGTTGGGTCTACCAATACTCCTTCTCGACAGACTATGTGGCCCAAAATATTTTTGTGTGCCACAAAGAAGATACACTTACTGAGATTTAATGAGATTTTCATCTCTCTGCATCTGTCGAACATTAGCCTTAGTAGTGATACGTGTTCCTTAAGTAGGCTATATATTGTCCAATCATCCATATAGACTTCTATGAACTTGTGAATGAACTCTCTAAAGGTTGTTATTACAATCGTGGAGAAAACTCCAGGGGCGTTCTTTAACCCAAATGACATTACATTGTATGCAAAAGATCCCCATTTGGTAATGAAGGTGGATTTTCTTTTGTCCTCTTCAGCAATCCTAACTTGATGGTATCCTAAAAATCCATCTGTAAATGAGTATGCTTCTTTTTCCGCAACTTGTTCTAGGACCTCACCGGTAAAGGGTGTTGGGAAAGGGTCATTCACACAGGTAGATTTGAGGCTTCTGTAGTCCACACATACTCTAATATCCTCAGTGTCTTTCTTTCTTTGAATGACTATCGGGCTGACCCATTCTTCTTCTTCAACTGGAAAAATGAGACCTTCTTCTAACATTTTATCAATCTCCTTTTTAACTTTCTGTTTTACCCTTGGGTTAAGACGGTATGGTCTATGTCTGACAGACTTGGATCCTGTTTTTAATTCAATCTTCATTTATCCCAAAACTCCTTTGATCCCCTTTAATTTTGAAAAATTCTTTGTGAACAAATCTTCATATTCCCACAGTAAACTCTATATTTCCTGATTTGTTTGCTCATCCCAATAGTATCCCACCAAAGATATTTTGGGTTTCTCTTCGGTCCCTATGTTAATTTTCTGCAATTTCAATGGGTGGTTGTAGGAACTATCGGTCTGGCCAGGTATGGTGTTTTGGATTTATCTTTTCCCCTCGGTCTCTTTGATGGCTAGGTTTCTCAGTTCTTCTAATTTGTCTAGGATTTCTGAAGCTTTTCTAATCTGATAGCATTCTATAGGATTTTTGATCAAGGGTAAGTGGAGTTTAGTCTGAAGTTCTTGGGTATGCTTGGGACATACTACAAAGTTTGATCTTGTATCATTATTTGTTGTGAAAATAAGTTCTTTAATCTTTTGCAGGACTAGTTCAAGCTCAGGGTACTTACTTGTGAATGAGAAGACTTTGCAAAATTGAGTTGTCAGTGTTTGCCAACCGTTGGTCTGTCTTCTGGTTTCCTCATGTAGAAACCAAGATTTCAGAATTGGGCCTAGAGAATGGGGAAATGCCTGAACCCATAAGTGAGAGGGTATCTCTGCAGCCTGCCACTGTGTCACACACTATTGAATGTGTATTCTAGGGTCCAATTCTCCAATGAACAGTTGCGCGGTGTGGAGATCCATCTGTATGTCTGATTCCAACTGTTCTCTATTCCATAACCTGTATTTGAGAGCTTGCTTCACCTCATCCCAAGTTTTGAGTGTGGTTTTGTGCGTGGCCCACCATCTCGCGGGGGTGTTCTGGAAAGTGATATCTAGTACTGAGATTCGTTGATCCTCTCTCACGTTCTCTTCCATGTTATGCAATAATTTGTCTAGGTGTGAGGTGCCATCATATACTGGGTGTTCTCTGACTTTAGTCCCAACCCATCTGGTCGTTATGATAGCTGTGCATCTTATTGAGAATATTTCATGCGAACCTTGTTGCCAACTATCAAAAGGCAGTTCTGATTCTTCGTCTGTTGATTGTATACTTATCCATCTTTCTGATCCATCTATAGTAGGGTTTATATAATCGTTTCTTGTCCCAGTTGTTACAGTGTACAACTGGTTTAGGTATTCTCCTTCCATATTATTGTATGTTGGTTTTGTGTACCTGGGTCCTACATAGGATCCAAAGGTTGAACTACCTTGATTCCCACAGCTTCAAAATTCATGGTGTATTTCTTTAATTCAATTACTACATAATTGTCATAGGCCCAATCAATTCTAAGTAGTGTAGGATAGGGGTCCTTGTCTCCCATGATCTCAATGACTTCAAAGTCAACCACTGTTTTTACTCCTGCTGCATCAATTTCTACGTTCTCAAGTCTTCCTATGGGAAAGATACAATATTGGTTTGCTATTCTTAGCTGAATTGGGGAATATGTCAGTCTTGGTTTTCCTAGGGATTCCCAGGTCTTCTTGGGAAGAATGTTCACATCTGACCCTAGGTCCAACATGACGTCCTTAATTTTGAAGTCATCTAACTGGGCTACTAGTCATAATTATTTTCCAGTTCTTACTTTTCTTCGTTTCACTCTCCGGGCACTCTTCTCAAGAAGGTTAGCCCGAATCCTTGCTTCTGAGGTCTCTTCATTCCCTAAGACTAGGTACAACACGTTACGCAACTTCTCTGTTAGTTGATCATTCCCCAGAATGTCAGAGAGTAATTGAAACCAAAGGTCAACTACGTTTTGAGGTTGCTCAGGTTGTCTTGGTATGCCTGCAGGGTTTCTGGGTGCAGAGGGTGAAGTAGGTACTTGTGCTACTTTAGGATATACATCCGAATGAGGGAGATTCTCTTGCGTTTCACAACTAGGAGTAGTCTGGAATACTTCTATGGAAACTTTAAAGAACATTTTTTTCTTTAGGGGATCGTACCTATCTCCCTTAGGTGTTGCATTCTAGATCCGAGGTAGAGTATCAACATCAACTCCTGAATCACGCCTCCTCGAGTGACGATGTTAAGATTTGGTAATTGTCCCTTAGAAATCCTTTTGATCTCTAAACTAATAAGGTTAATTCCTCTTTGTCGTACCCTATCTTCCCATCTTTCAATTAGATCTAGGCAGTCTTTGGTTGCGTGTCCGTTGGTTCTGCAGTGGGAACACCATGGCCGCCTTGGATTAGGACAATCTCTAGCCAAGTGACCTTGTTCATTACAGTTATAACATATTCTCGGTCCTCTTCTGCCAGTTATTCCTCCTTTGAAATCTCCTCCAGCTCCACCTCTACGACCTCTTCCTGGTCCCTGAGGGTTCTCATTTACCCTTAATGTTGTTTGGTCTAGCCTGTCTTCCAGTGCATCCAATGCCCTACATTGGTTGGTAGTATGCATGGTAGATGCGTAGAACTCATAGTGGATTGTGCTTGGTACGTTTGAATATTTCTGCATGATGGTGCACTGTCTCGGTCCATGCCCATGGGTTTGGAATATCTCACAATATTCTCTTTTCGGTGCTGCTTAGCCTCCTGGGAAAGCGTGATATGGGGTGGGATGGTGAAATGGTGGATTCGTCGATACTTATGAAACTCCTCCCATGGGTCTTGGTGGGGGTGCCATTATATTCTGAGGAGGTCCCAACCCTCTGACTCGTGGACATTCATTCGCCAAATGACCTTCCGTATAACATCTAATGCACCAAAACTGTGGTCGTCATGGTCTGGGTATCGCCAATTCTTGAATATTTTCTGTAAGTGCTGATATTTGTCCTTGTAGTTGCACTAGATTTGCATATACTTGGGGTCGGGTTACTCTCAAGCTCCCAGGGTATCTCACCATGGCTTCAATCTTCATCGATTGTTCCAAGACGTCTGTTAACATGGCTATCCTTTGTTGTGTTAGAGAAACCCGAGTCAGAGGTAGCAACCCATTAATGTACCACTCCCTTTGATTTTCTTCATGGATTGGATGTGCCAACCTCCCTATCGCATCTTTGAACTTCTGACTGTATTCCCAGGTTGATTTTCCTTCTCTCTGTTGGATCTCGCGCAACTCAGACAATGCTTGTTGTTATGACTAAGGAAATTTGAACTCTGCTATAAACCTTGTTCGTACCTGGCCAAGGGTGAACACTTAACCTTGCGTCCCTAGAAATCCTGGTTCAATGATATTCATGTACCACTTGAGAGCGCACCCTCTCAAGGTAGTTTGGAACTCGACCAACTTTTTCTCATCTGGTGTCCCTTTGGATCTCCAGATGGCTTCACACAAGAACCAGTGTTGTTCAACGTCTTCATCTCCCTTACCCCAAAATTCTGGGTATCATGCAATCGAACCTCCCACATGGCTAGACATTGTTGATCCTATTGTTCATATCAATATGAACCCTAATGGTCATGCTTGCAATCTACTAGGGGATCCCAATATCCTCCCTATACTCACACTTCCTGGTTGTGACTGGTTAACTAATTGTACTGGAACAAAATTTGTATGAGAAGGTAGCTGTATGGAACTTACTGCTTGTATTGAAGACACTTGGGGTATGAGTGATTCGGCGTTGATGCCACTGGCTTCGGGGAAGATTTCTTTGATATGGGGGGTCTCGTTAGCTTCCACTGGGATGATCTCTTTGACCAAATTCCCAATATCTCCTGTTATCGGGGTTGAATCTTCTCTTTCTCCTTCAAGATTCATGCTAGCTTCCTCCTCTCTTACATTCGTGCTTCCTCCTTCTCGTCCCACCTCATGGGGACTTCTTTCTCTCCTTGCTTCTCTTTCATTCAATATTTGACTGGACAGTTGTTCCTGTCTTCTCATCCTCTGCAGTTCTTCCATCTTTCTTTCTTCGCTTTCTCTCGCTCCTCCTTCTTTCCCCGACTTTTCAGACTATCTTGCGGCTTTCTTGATCTTGTCGCACCACCACTTCTCAACTATGGCAGCTCTCTTCAAGGCTCTCTCATCTCTTGAATCTGTTTCTTGTTGTTTCCCCCCTATTTTTCAAATAACCCTTCGCCTCTCTCATGCCATGACTCTCACCCCGTCTCGCCCTACCCCAAGCGAGGGTGTTTACGCTGCCATCTCGGTCGGGGACATAATCAACATCCCTTCCTCCACCAAGAAAGCTTTAATCCATAGGGGGATCTCTCTTAAAAGTCTTCCCCTTATGCCTTTCTTGAAAATTTCCTCTGGCCGTGAGAAGGACTGGTGGTTCTCAGCTGCAAATTTGATTATATAGCCTTCTATCGTGGTAGTAACCCAGAAATCTATGACTCACGTGATTGGGCATTCCAGCCTCTGGAGTGCTGCTAACTTGTCAGTATTCCACACGCAGATCTTCTTGACCCATCCCTAGAACTCTGGAGATTCTTGGAGTCTCTTGATCTAGTGAAAAAAATATTCCGGGAATTTAACCCAGAAAATCTCGTACTAGTCGCTTGATCTTTCTGAGTAAAAGATCGCTTCCCGAGTAGTTCCCACCGATTTTCTTCTTAGCTCCACTTCTTTCCATATGAAAGAATTACAGTTTCTTTCCCACCATTGATCAATGCCATATCTATGGATCATCGGTAGCATTCTTCCTATAGGTTCCCTTTTAATATGGGTCTCGAAAACAGAACCATTTTGTTGGTGCTAATTTGTTCAGACCAGGGTCCTTCTGAGGTTACCAACAAAAGGCATAGTGTAGTCTAGAGAAATGGAATTTTCATCCCCTTCGAAGAGAAGAAGTATCACCTGAAGCATTGCTGAGACATATAGATAGGGAAGGGTAGGGAGAAGACTACAGAAGATCCATAGAGCATTCAAAACTCACTCATGTTCTTGCACAGTCGACATTATCAGATCAGAAACATCTAATGCAAGAACCAAACCCACTGACGTTGAGAGCATTGGTTAAACATAGAAGAATTAATTATAACTCATAAGCTATACAAAAACACTGTAATGCATAATCAAACATGTAAAGACACATCATATTTGAAAATTTAATCCTTCATCATATTATCATCAAAGATCGTTCTTACATCATAGACTCGGAATTACATAGAAATCTTCAGTACAGACTCTTGGCTCCAGACCTCAGTCACAGAGTTTGGATTTCCCAACTGATAGGTCTTGTTCATTACAGACTCTACTCTTCTTGATTTACAACAACTAGCAGCAACTACTTCCAAAACCTTGAGCGTTGCCCATAGACATGACTCTGATTGACACAACTCAACCTAATAACATCAGCTAATGACCAAATGAACAAACGACCCAACCCTTTTACAATTATGTTATGTCCTATATATAGCTGGGTTATGTCTTCTTTTTTGGCTTGCACACCTTCTTGTTATGTTGCAACTGTCTGTTGCTTAGGTGGTGTTGCGTTGGATTCCGCAACTATTTTCTGTTATTCTTCCTTCCAACCTCTGATGGAGGTTGCGCGACTCATGCTTAATCAACACTTGTGCAATTATTTCTCAAAAACGAAGGGCCCAACAGGGTTCACGGATAGGTGCTATCGAACTCTAGTAACCTGTGTTCAAGGTATACATCTTGCACGCAAAAATTTCATTCTCTACAATTCGAGCCCGGACTCCTCGAACTCGCAAGCCTGACTCTACCTGCGATGACTATGTCTATTCGACCTGCCTTTCCATACTTAGTCGAGTCTTCAAATTTTTGCGGGTTCACGTACTCCTAGGTTCAGAAAAGTTTAAAATCATTTTTCGCTCCCATCCATCCCCGCCACCTTTCGCCCTTCCAAATGCACATTAATTATGATTATACTAGTGACAACCCACCAGACGGGTTCTAAAATATTGTCTTTAATAAGCAGAAAGCTCGAGGACATCTCCCATTAAAACGCATTAACAGGCGAATATTATGGGATCTGATAAAAAAAATTGCGTCCATTTTGAATTTGCAAAAAGTGTTGGTTATTTTAGTTTTTTAAAGGCATCATCATAGTAACAGTGCAATATTGTACTACCATGCTTCCATCCAAATACGTGTCATCCAAAGAGGTCTTAACGTCATGTCCTCTTTAATACTTTTCATATATTACAGGTTGTCATATTTGAGAATCTTCTTTCATGTGGTAATGTTAACTCGTGTTATTAGTGACTATTCAACACACATATTAGAAAATATTGGCATTAATAAGCAAAAAGATCGAGGGCATTTGCCATTAAAAAAAATTAAACCAAAATTTATGGAAGATTATACTATCATCCTTCGGTGTTCATTTTAAATACTTATTCCCATTTCTCTCTATCATCGAAGAGTTGGGCTTTAAGATGCCTTCGTTGTAATTTTCCTGGCCATGGACATGTGAGACAACTTAGAGATGCCATTCAGGCCCAATTGAAAGACAAGGGAATGGTTTTATGTGACATCATCTTTGAGCGAAAAAAAACTTTGTTAGCCAACAAAAACTCAGACAAAAAAAAATCAAGTATCTTGTGATTGGTGTTCTCCATGTATTCGATTCTTTGGTTGGTTGAAAGGCCTGCCTGAAGATTTGTGTGTTGAACTTCTTTGTTTTTTTACTGGGAGTTGGAAGGGAATTTCAGGTCACCTGCAAAATGCTCCTTCATTGAAGTATATATCTTCTTCCAGCAACACAGATTTGGAAAGTGTATCAAATTCTGCAGACCACACAAGAATTTATCTTTCGTCAAAGTAGTCGCACATATCATGGCTTGAAAAATGGTCTGGAATATTTGGAAATGACACCAAATATTACTCCATTCGTGAATATACTCAGAAGGAAATTATAAATTTGGATCATCGTGAGTATGAGAAACTGTATGGGTGGTTGAATCAACATCCTAAAATTATAGCAAAGGTGGCGCAACTAAGGTAGACGTAGATAGTGATAGAGATCCAGTTCCTCTGGATGATCCAAGTGAAGATCCAGGTCATTAAGATACAACAACATCAACTTATATAATCTAAAAGGGTGATATGATATATTAATAGTAAATGTTGGTGGTCGTGACTTTGTTCCAGATGTTCTGGTTGGCTCCATTCGAATATCCTACACCTTATAAGGAGTGGAGACAGAGACATTTCGATCTCGAGATCCAGTTTGGTGACTCAGATCCGGACGATCCAGTTGGTTCGGCCAATGAAGCAGCCCCCCAGTTTCTATTTCAAAGTTTGTTGAGCTACTTCTGGGTGTGGTAACAGACTTGACAAAAATTCATATTCTTTATCAAAGTTTTTTCACCATCCTCTGGATGTAGTAACAGACTCCACATACAATCAACTTTCTATTACTACTGCACATTGTTTTCACTATTCCTATGAATATGGTTGCATTTGGGTCGATGAGCTTGCCCCACTTTGCACAAATTTTCTCCTCCTACTTGAAGTTGGGTATATAACTAAGGAACAACGCTCTCAAAAGTTTATAATGCTTGCATCGACATGTAACTAGGAAATGTTAATGGGAAGGAATTCTGGATTATGGACTTTGCAACACTTTATGAAAATTACTTTATACTACCACCTTCTGCAAGAAGATTGGTGTGTTCAGGTAATGATTTGGTTTATGAAAATCACCTTTTACTACCACCTTCATGTAATCATTTTATTTAGTTCTTTAGAAGAGACCTTAATGTAGTGGTGTATTCCAGAGTTGTTTCCACCTAATATTAATATTCATGATGTTTCCCTTGCTTTGAATAAGGAAAATGCATTTCTTTTGTTACAGTGGATCCGATATTTGAAAAAACAAATAAAAATTGCTTGAACAATACAATTTCTCATTTCTTAAAATATAGAACAATGTATTTTTTGAACACACGGTTGTTCGAAAAATTTGAGGTGTTGGTTAGGATTCACTTCCTTCAAGGATGTTAATTAATCACATAATTAATATTACTTGTGCCAATGCAATCAAGTCGTCATCCACTATGGAAATTTCATTAACACTGCAATGCCAGATAATAAATGTCTGACATGTACCTAATGTCAAGGTCATTATAGCATAGGACACCAAATGTCCAAAGATTTTTGGACTCAAAGAAACATTGTAGTTGTCATGACAAAGAAACAATAAAGTCGATGTTTTTTGTAGGTCTGACAATCTTGTTGTCTAAGTGCTTTGACAATGACAACCCTACTTGTTCACCGCATTGCCGCACTGCATTCAATAGTAATGTTACCATTTCCATTTCGAGTGTTGATGTCCAAAGTCGAAGCTATCTAGAGCCTGGGGTCACTGCCAATGTAGATGCCTAAAGGTGAAAATACCTGGAGCCTGGGATCATGACTTATTACGCTTGACATTAGTATCAGTAGTGATCAAAAGTTGATTGTATGTTGAGTCTGTTACTACATCTAGAGGTCACTCAACACTCTTTGACATAGAAACTGGTTGTCTGTCAAGTCTGTTACAACTTTGGCATAAAAAGTTCTGTAATTTTAGAATGTTGATTCAAACACACATACAATTTCTCACGTTCCTGAGTATCCAATTTTATAATTTCCTTTTGAGTGTATTCGGGCATGGAGTAATATTTGGCATCACTTCCGAATATTCCAGACCATTTTGTGGGCTGTGATGTCTGCCACCCCTACGCTGAAAGATATATTCTGATGTGATATGCAACATTTGATACACTTTCTAGATATGTTTTTCTATAAGAAGCTATGTACTTCAATAGAGGAACATTTTGTAGATGACTTGGACGTCCCTTCCAATTTACAGCAATAAAACAAATAAATTCAACATACAAATCTTCAGGCAGGATTTTCAACCAAACAAATGATCGAATATAGGGAGAATAGTAGTCACAACATACTTGAAATTTTTTTTGTCTCAACTTTTGTTGGCTAACAGGATTTGTTTCCCCCAAAGCCGACGTCACATAAAACCACTCCCTTGTCTTTGAATTGAGCCTGAATCACATCTCTAAGTTGTCTCAAATGTCAATGATCAGGAACATTACAAGAAAGGCACCTTAAACCCCAAGTTTTCGACGATAGAGGGAAATTAACAGTTAGCAAAGTATGGAATGTTGAATAACCAGCCAATCCAGTCAAGACATATCTAGAAGAAACAAGATATTCAAAAAGTTGGGATAGATCTAGCTGGCAGCACTGATGAAGTTCAAGACCCAAAATTGATATTCAACTCGTTGTTTTTTACGAATCAAGCATTTGATGATCAAATTAAAATATATAAAAGACTGTCCACAGG
>SNQJ01S0124409.1:0-12945 GCA_010110895.2 Picea sitchensis | reverse complement strand
CATTAATAAGCAAAAAGATCGAGGGCATTTGCCATTAAAAAAAATTAAACCAAAATTTATGGAAGATTATACTATCATCCTTCGGTGTTCATTTTAAATACTTATTCCCATTTCTCTCTATCATCGAAGAGTTGGGCTTTAAGGTGCCTTCGTTGTAATTTTCCTGGCCATGGACATGTGAGACAACTTAGAGATGCCATTCAGGCCCAATTGAAAGACAAGGGAATGGTTTTATGTGACATCATCTTCGAGCGAAAAAAAACTTTGTTAGCCAACAAAAACTCAGACAAAAAAAAAATCAAATATCTTGTGATTGGTGTTTTCCATGTATTTGATTCTTTGGTTGGTTGAAAGGTCTGCCTGAAGATTTGTGTGTTGAACTTCTTTGTTTTTTTACTGGGAGTTGGAAGGGAATTTCAGGTCACCTGCAAAATGCTCCTTCGTTGAAGTATATATCTTCTTCCAGCAACACAGATTTGGAAAGTGTATCAAATTCTGTAGACCACACAAGAATTTATCTTTCGTCAGAGTAGTCGCACATATCATGGCTTGAAAAATGTTCTGGAATATTTGGAAATGACACCAAATATTACTCCATTCGTGAATATACTCAGAAGGAAATTATAAATTTGGATCATCGTGAGTATGAGAAACTGTATGGGTGGTTGAATCAACATCCTAAAATTATAGCAAAGGTGGTGCAACTAAGGTAGATGCAGATAGTGATAGAGATCCAGTTCCTCCGGATGATCCAAGTGAAGATCTAGGTCATTAAGATACGAAAACATCAACTTATATAATCTAAAAGGGCGATATGATATATTAATAGTATATGTTGGTGGTCGTGATTTTGTTCCAGATGTTCTGGTCGGCTCCATTCGAATATCCTACACCTTATAAGGAGTGGAGACAGAGACATTTTGATCTCGAGATCCAGTTGGTTCAGCCAATGAAGCAGCCCCCCAGTTTCTATTTCAAAGTTTGTTGAGCTACTTCTGGGTGTGGTAACAGACTTGACAAAAATTCATATTCTTTATCAAAGTTTGTTCACCGTCCTCTGGATGTAGTAACAGACTCCACATACAATCAACTTTCTATTACTACTGCACATTTTTTTCACTATTCCTATGAATATGGTTGCATTTGGGTCGATGAGCTTGCCCCTCTTTGCACAAATTTTCTCCTCCTACTTGAAGTTGGGTATATAACTAAGGAACGACGCTCTCAAAATTTTATAATGCTTGCATCGACATGTAACTAGGAAACGTTAATGGGAAGGAATTCTGGATTATGGACTTTGCAACACTTTATGAAAATTACTTTATACTACCACCTTCTGCAAGAAGATTGGTGTGTTCAGGTAATGATTTGGTTTATGAAAATCACCTTTTACTTCCACCTTCATGTAATCATTTTATTTAGTTCTTTAGAAGAGACCTTAATGTAGTGGTGTATTCCAAAGTTGTTTCCACCTAATATTAATATTCATGATGTTTCCCTTGTTTTGAATAAGGAAAATGCATTTCTTTTGTTACAGTGGATCCGATATTTGAAAAAATAAAAATTGCTTGAACAATACAATTTCTCATTTCTTAAAATATAGAACAATGTATTTTTTGAACACACGATTGTTCGAAAAATTTGAGGTGTTGTTTAGGATTCACTTCCTTCAAGGATGTTAATTAATCACATAATTAATATTACTTGTTCCAATGCAATCAAGTCGTCATCCACTATGGAAATTTCATTAACACTGCAATGTCAGATAATAAATGTATGACATGTACCTAATGTCAAGGTCATTATAGCATAGGACACCAAACGTCCAAAGATTTCTGGACTCAAAGAAACATTGTAGTTGTCATGACAAAGAAACACTAAAGTCAATGTTTTTTGTAGGTTTGACAATATTGTTGTCTAAGTGCTTTGACAATGACAACCCTGCTTGTTCACCGCATTGCCACACTGCATTCAATAGTAATGTTCCCATTTCCATTTCGAGTGTTGATGTCCAAAGTCGAAGCTATCTAGAGCCTGGGGTCACCGCCAATGTAGATGCCTAAAGGTGAAAATACCTAGAGCCTGGGATCATGACTTATTACCGTTGACATTAGTATCAGTAGTGATCACAAGTTGATTGTATGTTGAGTCTGTTACTACATCTAGAGGTCGCTCAACACTCTTTGACATAGAAACTGGTTGTCTACCAAGTCTGTTACAACTTTGGCATAAAAAGTTCTGTAATTTTAGAATGTTGATTCAAACACACATACAATTTCTCACGTTCGTGAGTATCCAATTTTATAATTTCCTTTTGAGTGTATTCGGGCATGGAGTAATATTTGGTGTCACTTCCGAATATTCAAGACCATTTTGTGGGCTGTGATGTCTTCCAACCCTACGCCGAAAGATATATTCTGATGTGATATGCAACATTTGATACACTTTCTAGATATGTGTTTCTATAAGAAGCTATGTACTTCAATAGAGGAACATTTTGTAGCTGACTTGGATGTCCCTTCCAATTTACAGCAATAAAACAAATAAATTCAACATACAAATCTTCAGGCAGGATTTTCAACCAAAGAGATGATTGAATATAGGGAGAATAGTATTCACAACATACTTGAATTTTTTTTTGTCTCAACTTTTGTTGGCTAACATGATTTTTTTCCCCCAAAGCCGACGTCACATAAAACCACTCCCTCATCTTTGAATTGAGCCTGAATCGCATCTCTAAGTTGTCTCAAATGTCAATGATCAGGAACATTACAAGAAAGGCACCTTAAAACCTAAGTTTTCGACGATAGAGGGAAATTAACAGTTAGCAAAGTATGGAATGTTGAATAACCAACCAATGCAGTCAAGACATATCTAGAAGAGACAAGATATTCAAAAAGTTGGGATAGATCTAGCTGGCAGCACTGATGAAGTTCGAGACCCAAAATTGATATTCAACTCATTTTTTTTTACGAATCAAGTATTTGATGATCAAATTAAAATATATAAAAGACTGTCCACAGGCTTCATTATTGTACATATTTTCTTTTTTTGTCAGCGGCAGGCCCAATCGCAATCATTATGGAAAATAATCTCAGTTGTATTTTGTAACCCAATTTATTTGAATATAGAATATTTGAGGTTTTTGTACGGTGTTTTCCAATCTCTCGTATTGTTTTTTATTTTATTTTGTACTTTTTTGTGTGTGTCGTTAAACATGGACGACAAGATTTCTTTCTGTTGCCCAACACTTCGATTTAAATAAAGGCTACTTTGTTAGCTCCTTACATTTTACATGGAAGAATAATTTATCATAGGCCATACTTATGTGGCACCCACCCTATACTTGAAGAAATAAATGGGAGGACCCGTCCTGCTTTCATTCTTCGGGGTCCCGTAAATAGAATGAATTAATGACTCTATTTCAACAAGGAAACTTGGAAGATGCTTCACGTTTGGACCATAAATAATCTATTAATATATATTAATATGAATACTATTGGAATAAATATAAACACTTTTTCTTTAAATTTTCCTTGTTTTCTGCCCCTCTAGTATCCCTTTGTGGTTCTATATTTAGTCACATTTATATGATCACGATCGCCCAGATTTGCGGATTGGAAGATGCTCATATTTATCTATGTCTTCACACCATGAGGCCGACTGACCTCGGTCCCTTTCGATACTTAGCCAATTATCTGCACTGGGTCCCGAGTTTGCAGTATCCAACACGTATGTCCCATGTTCCGTCATATACATCTTGCACCCAAAAAGATTCCTTTATATGCAATTTATTCTTTTACTAGTGAGAACTCATCAGGGGTTCGAAAAGGTTGGCATTAATAAACGAACAATAGATGTTGTTCTGTGATATAATTAGCCCTTTTTCCCTTTTCTTCTTCCTGTCTATTATAACTTTCTCATTATATACTTAATTGTCTTTCTATGATCACAGTTTCTAGGGTTGGCGGGCTGACAGATCTTCATATCCATTTATATCCTCACATGATGAATACGACTGACCATTTTTACTTTCCATCCTTAGCTAATTTTATGGTTGCGGTTGTTGAGTTGGCACTTTCGAACTCTGTTGCTTCTTGTTATGTGATATACATCATTCACTCAAAACTTCTGTGATCTACAATTCCACTACGGACTCCTTGAACTCGCAAGCTTCACTCTACCAAGGTTCACAAATGTTTCAAAGCATATGTCATTGCCTTCCATCCCCACTAAATTTGCGCCCTTCCTAATGCACATTAATTATGGTCGTACTAGTGACAACTGAACACACTGGTACGAAAAATTTGGCATTAACAAGAAAAAAAACCTCGAGGACATCTCCCATTAACACACATTAAACCACTATTTACAATACTCGTAACGACCACCGTTCCTTTCTATACTTAGCCAATTTTTTCCACCTTTTCCGTGATATACATATTGCACTCAAAAAATTCCCTGATCTACAATTCCACCTCGGGCTCCTCCAACTCGCAAGCTTCACTTTACCCGAATTCATAAAAAGTTTCACACCATTTATGGCTCTCTTCCATCCCCACCAGAATTGTACCTTTCCCAATGCACATTAATTATTTCTGCCTCTAAATTAGCTTCCATTGTTTCGTGACCTACAAATAGCACTCAAACCTCTGCCATATACAAATTGATTGTCAGACTCCAACATATTACCCTCTTCCATGTTACATATTATGCATTCAAATGTTCCGAGCGATACAATTTGACCATTGGGGCCTCACATCTTCTGGGGAGACCTTGTCACCCTATTTTGGATCGTCAGGTTGGCGGGTTCACGAAATCTCCAATTCCTAGTCATTTTTTCTTGTGTCACTCATCCTCGTACTTCTTTCCAAATACTCAACAACAAATATTTAATGGTAATACGCCATCATGCAAAAACCATAAATATCGTCATTAATAAGAAAAATTCTCGAGGACTAACTATCCCTACAAAATTTGTCCAGAAACATGCAAAGAAGATCTTGCCAGGTAATGGGAAAGCTATTATAAATTTCAATATATTAACAAAAAACAAGTCTAGGCCACCATTTCCCTATTCCATACTTGGACATTTTTTTGATTGCGGGTTCCTAGATTGACGGCCTCAAAATTGTGTTTCGAATCTTCCGCAACTTGCAAACAGTGCCCGAAGTTCTGCGATATATAATTTGTCTACTGGAATGCCCTGTCACAAGCCCGACCATATGTCGTTCCTTTCAATAATTATCCCCAAGTTGGTTGTATCTCCATGATGTTGTACATTTACTTTGTATCAAGTTCGACCTACTGTTTCCCTATTCCATACTTAGACACTTTTTTGATTATGGGTTCCCGGACTGGTGGGCTCAGGATTGTGTTTCCAATGTTCCGTGACTAGCAAACAATACCTGGAATTTAGAGATATACAATTTGTCTGTAGGAATTCACCATCATGCCCTCTTTTGTGTTACACATTCTGCAGTCAACACTCCCAAGAGATACAATTTGACCCTCGGGCCCTCACCTCTGTTGGTTGTATATTGTAGCCCTATTTCGAAGCGTCACCAATTGCTTTCGATAATTGACCATTCCTTAATTGTCGTTCCCTTTCCCTGGCCCTACCACCTTCCTGCTTCTCTCTGGATACAAAATTGGCAAGATTTAATGCTAACACTTCATCATGCATGAACCTTAAACATGTCATTAATGAGTGAAATGCTTGAGGAGATCTACCACACTTCTGACATATACAAATTGACTGTCGGAAACCCATATCATCCCCTCTTCTGTGGTACACATTTTGCACTCAAGTTCTGAGACATATAATTTGACCCTCAGGAAGTCACCTCTCCTGGGGAACCATTGTCACCCTAATTCTGAAGCCCGTCCGATCGCTTTCCATACTTTCTCATTTCATGGAATCTCTTTCGCGGATCATCGGGTTGGTGGGTTCACGAAATCTCCAATTCTTAGTCACTGTTTATTGTTCCCACGACAATCACACTTATTTTGATGTAAGCAATTACCAAGGTTTAATGCTAACAATTGATCATGCAACAACCATACAGAACGCCATTAAAAAGCAAAAGTGTCGATGAGACAGTGGAATTTAAATGAATCTCGACTCCTCGAACTTAAATGAATTTATTTTATCTTATTTTATGTTTTCTTCTCAGAGACATGGAAAAAAGATCTTGCCACATAATGGGATATATATGACAAGTTTCAATACATTAGCAAAAATGAATCTGCCCAGCCATTTCCCTATTCCATAGTTGAGCCACTTTTTCGATTGCGGGTTCCCAGATAGGTTGGCTCACGTTTTCACTTCCATTGTTTCGTGTCTTGCAAACATTACTCGGAATTTCCCATCATGCCCTCTTTCTTGTTATGCGTTTTTCACTCAAAAAGTTTTGAGACATACAATTTGACCCTTGGGCCCTCACCTCTAACGGTTGTACCTTGTAACCCTATTTTGAAGCCCACCTAACTGCTTTTGATAATTAGACACTCCTTAATTGCTCTTTCCCGTCCCCATGACCTTCATACTTCTTTCTTAATATGCAATTAGTAACATTTCATGCTAACAACTCACCATGTAGGAACCATCAACATTGTCATTAATGAGCGAAACACTCAGGGATATCTCCCATTAATAAAGATTAAAACAATATATGTGGAGAGTTATATTATCCCTTTAGATTGTTCATCTCAAACACAGGTTGTCGCGTTGGCCCATTCAGGAAATCTCCAATCCTTAATTGTTCATTTTCGTACCCTCCATGTTCACACTTCTATGTATGCAATTACTATTCTTTAATGCTAACAATGCATCATGCAACAACAATCGAAATTGTCATTAATGAGAAAAAGTCTTGAGGAGATATCCCAGTCACATGCATTGGACCAAGATTTGTGCAGGGTTATATTATCCCTTCCAACTCTTCATTTCAAACATCGTCTGGAGAAAACCAACGTTCTCGTAAACTTATGGAATTATCTCGACAATAGTTCTATGTAGATACACTGAATATATTTGGATGTGAGGACTAAAACTTCCATGGGTCCAGGGCATACTCTTACTATTCATCTTGTTCCTCCCAGAACAAAGTGATTTGGACCTCTGGAATTGCTCATGCAGGCTGCGTCCCTAAGGTTTTTTACTGTAATGAGGTGGTATCTTTGTGCGCCAAAAAATATATTTCAAGCCAAATAATTATTCCACTACACGACCATTCTCCTGGTTCTTTGTCACCTTAGGTGTTCCACAAGATTTTAAGATTGTCAGAGCCAACATCGACCTTCATAGGACAATACTGCAAGAAGTTCCTATAGCGGGTTGGAGCTCTTACCCGAGTTCCTCGAAGACCTAACAACAGTTCCTAAAGATATAAAAAAGTTGCAGGTCAGTTCCTTTAGAAATCCATTCCGGGAAATTTCTTGTTTGTTTACAAGAATAACAGGACAATAATCCATGACAAGAATTTCCCGTATAGTTATTTATAATTTGTACTTCACAGTCAAGGAATAATTCATTTTTGATTGGGGGGAAGCTAATTTCCATTGAAATCTATTCCCAACTGTCACTATTCAAAGAATCAAATAAATTTTATATGTCATCCTACTTGATTTTTGCAATAGTGCATTGTTGTCTGTTTCCAAAACTGTCTGTCCAAGAAAATAAACTATGAATTCGACCCAGTAACATTCTAGTACCAGGCCTTATGGAGGCACAAGGCCTCACATTGTTTTTATGAGGTTTTTAATGACTTTGTCTCAGTTTTAAAAGATTTATTGTTAGGAAAGGATGCTCCACGAATGTCTGGACAGGTAACCAAGTTTTTGGACAGGAAGGGGACACTTGAACAAAAGGAAAATTATAGTGTAATAATGATCTTTGGATCCAAGGAAAATCATGCTTTCCTTCCATGTCACATCACGGAAAATATGTTTGTTACAAAAATAGCAAGGCAATACAACCACTAGTTTCATTTTTTCCATGACAAGAGAAAAAAACAGTTCATTCCTCTGCCCTATATAGTCGGGGACTTCATGTGCAGAAACATCAACAAGATTGATGAATTCGCAGACCATTTCAAGAACTTGAACCTAAAATATGTTGAAAGGTTAAAAGGGTTCGACCCTAATGGGATTTTTCGAGAACATTTACTATAAATTAGCTTTAGAATATCTTTTATCCATAGATTCCTGACCGAAGACAGAGACAGTGAAAACAACACTCCTGATTTTGATGATTGCGATGTAAAGACATTGCAAAGCGCACTAAATTGTACAGAAAATAGGGAAAAGGATCCTGTGAGAAGAGTGTCTAGTCGTCGACCAACACTCCCAAGAGCACGACATCATGGAGCATCACTTCAATGGCCCACCCCAGTAAGAAATCAACCCAAAAATCTTTAAACAGAGAAGGAGATAAGAACCCTCCTCGCAGAAAAAATGATAGTTCTCACAAGCTTCCCTTGATGAAGAAGAGAAAAAACATTATAGGGAAGGTGGAAGAACCCAAAATTGAAAGTGAGCACATGCAACATGAAACTTCTCTGGATGCGTTGTTTCACAAATTTGACCTGCCCACAGACATGATGCACCATAGTTCCACAATGGAAATAGTTGAAACTGACATTTTTGATGAAGATGAATCCTTCGTATTCCAGAGCATTATCTTTGACATTCAATCTAAAAATTTAATCATTGAAAGGAGAGATGTAACAAATAAAAAAGGAAAATCTCATATAGATATTAACTTTAGGAAAATGAAACCATCCCAAATCTCTATATTTCACCGTGCAAGCATTGGTGCTCTTGATGATTCCATTGGAGGAATTGAAGCGGAGAATGCCATACTGAACGACTGAATCAAGGAATTGGAGGAGGCTTTCATTGTTACCCCAGTGTTTACCAATCCTTTAGTAAAAACCATGCCTGCTATCCCTACAGCCAATTTAAAAGGATCCTTCAACCTCCTTACATCCTGTAGATCCTTTGTAGATAAGAACATAAAGAAAATAATGCAGCTAATTACTGAAGCATGGGAAACATCACAAAATATAGCTTCCTTTCGAAAGAGGGAAAATGATTTGCACGGACATTTGCAGACGAATTTAAAAAATGAAGAATGTTTCTATGAATAGATGGTGACCCATTTTTCCAACCATGCCATCCACAAATCAGATCTGAAAAGAAGACAAGAGGATCTCCCGTCCCCAAAGTGGATCAAACAATTAAAATCATGATGGAAAAAGAAAGTTAAGAACCTGCAACTCATTGTCGAATTATGTGAACAAGCCATATCAGAGAAAGAAGAATTATTCAGAAACCTGACCCAAATAGACTTAGCCAGAAGTATCAATGAGGTTCAACACCCAAACGTAATCCTCAAATCCTTGTCCTTGAACAAACAAGACTTCGATGAATAACTTGATATTTTAAAGGGGTTGTCTTTAGAAACGTTTTGCGACATCCTTGAATATGGTGAAGATGACGTCGAGAACTGGCTAGTGGATTATTCAGAACACAATGAAGAAATTGAATAGGCTCTGCATAGTATTTCAGTGGATCTAAGGAAATTAGAAAACAAGCTTTTCAACATAGAAATCTAGGATGAAATCAACATGGCCCCCATGAGAAGCTACATTGAAGAATGGTTGTTAGGGTCCTAACCCGCACATAGGTAGAGAAATATATTCAGATGTAATAAAGATCAATATTAATAAGGCCTTTCAATAAAATAGAATAAGGCGGATGTAAGAAGACCTAATAGAATCTTCCACTTCTAGAAGGAACTTCCTCTAGATGCTTCTTTTGATAGACATTTAGTATAAATATGAGTTGAGGGTATGAGAACCCTAGCTTGGAGATTATTGTAATAAAGCGTTGCTCGACTGGAGGTTTCCCCCTCGAAGAGGCCCGTGAACATTTCTTTCTGAATCAAAGTGTTATTTTTGTTGTTGTTATTATATCATTTTTGTGTTATTGTGGAGATTATGTTGGTTATATTACTGTTATTCTACCATTTCTAGCATTTTATTTATGTTCTGTATACTTTTTATATCTGGTATATTACAAGTGGTATCAGAGCACTTTCCTTGGAAAAAGTTGTGAGAATTTTTTTCCAGGGTAGAGATGTATTTCGACATCTTTAAGCCACAAAGATCTGTCATTATGCGCATAAACCCGCGGTTGAGGGATTCATACATGTAGGAAATACAAGTGGTTATTAAGCGCACATTTGTTGGCCACCCTTGTAACCCTTGTTAGTACCCTTTCGAGTGGTAGCGCATCAGACAACACCTGTGTACGGATCGGCCTAGATTTCCTAAATCCCTCTTTAGATAAACCAATTGGCCACCGGACTACTATAGTTCCATTGATAACAACACTCGGGAAGATACTCTCTAGTACCTGGGTAGTCGGGTAGTACGACTAAGGGTACAGTCTATCCTCCTTTGTTAGTGCCCTGAGATATTGGGTCGAGTACTACTATTGGACCCCACACATATATCAGAGAGCTATAGCATAGGGAAAACCCTTGTCTATAGAACCCTTGAATACCTAACCCTTGGGGGACAAAAACATAAACAAATTAAAACAAATAAGATTTGTTGACGCGCAATTGTGTTCAGGTTGCCAAATCACTACACTTTTCTTCATGGTTAAGAATTTGGGGATTTCATCGCTATAGTATTCTTCACTACACCTATTCCATTGGATTCATCTCTTTGCCCTTATCGCATTCATCCATATCATTTTTTGGCCAAATTTTTGACCCCGCTTGCCCCTTTTCAATTCGCCCACCCTCATTTCCATACCTGTAGCCAAGACTTGGAAGCTCGCTTCAACACCTTGCAATATGGTCTCCTCGAGACCCAAAAAGAAGTGAAACAACTCAGTGCCAATGTTGCCTCCATTGATACAACCTTCCATACAACCATAAATATAACCATGCAGTCCTCAATGGAGGAAGTCAAACAAGAACTGACCACCCAGCTTGAATCTGTCTTTTCATCACTCTGCACCAAACTGGAGATCCTTACAGATGACCCTTTCTTTGACGTACCTCCAAATATTGAAGGTGAACATTCCTCCCATTCCCATAACTTTCATCACCATCACTTTCAACGTAACCTATGCCTTCCGCGAGTGGATGTGACCAAATTTGATGGATCAGACCCCACTGGTTGGGTAACCCAAATGGAACATTATTTCTCTTTATACGACATTGAAGATGACTTGGCCAAACTTCGGTATGGTGTTATCCATCTAGATCAAGAACGTTGGCAATGGTGGCAATGGAGAAAAACTTCTCGTCAAGGGTATATTGCTTGGACACAATTTGTGACTAAGCTTTATGAATGCTTTGACACTGACACCAACCATTTGGGCCATTTGACAAAGTCGAAACAATCAGGAACAGTGGAAGACTTTATAGCTTCCTTCAAGCACCTGGATTTTCGAACTGAGGGCATGAATGATGTTTTTTTTCGAGAGTGTTTTATAAGTAGCCTCAAGGATGAGATTCGGGCCCATGTCCTCATGGCTCGACCTTCAAGTTGGGTGGAGGCTACTAAAAGAGATAAATAAGCACAACAGGTTGTATCTTCTCAAAACCAAAAACTCTTCTTTATCCCTCGCCCTAAACCCATAAATCCCACTAATCCCTCCACCCCACTAAAGATCCAAAAATTAACTAGGGCTGAAAAGGCTGAACGCCAACTCAAAGGCCTTTATTATAATTGTGATGACAAATATTTCTCGGGCCACAAGTGTAAGGAACAAAAACTTGTTATGACCATCTCTGAGGATATTTCAAAAGAGGATGTTGAAACTCCCCTTGTTTCTGAGTCATCAGAAATCACTGACATAACCCCTCCCTCAGACCCTCCTAAGGTAGAACCAATCATTTCCCTCAATGCTCTCACTGGCTTCTCTGCTCCCCAAACACTCAAGTTAATTGGTTACATCAAGCATCGAAAGGTCATCATTCTGGTTGATAGTGGAAGCACCTATAATTTTATTCATCGTTGCATTGCTCAAGAAACTCATTGCTACATCCATGCCATCAACAATTTCCAAATCATGATTTCCAATGGTGGTTCCATGAAATGTGGAGGGTGTTGTGAAAATGTGCATCTCCAAATTGGTGACTACCACCTAAAATCCCATATTCTTTCTATCGACATGGGTGGTTGTGACATTGTGTTGGGTGTAGACTGGCTAAGGACTTTGGGTCCCATTCTCATGGATTTAAAGGAATTAACCATGCAATTCGACCAGGAAGGCCACCAATATAAATTCCAAGGCATCATCGTTGGTTCACCTGAGATCATTGGTTCCCATCGCATGGAAAAGCTGCTAAAAAAAGGTCGTTCTGGTGTCATTTCCCAACTCCATACCATACAAGAAACAGAGACACCCTCGGTGCCGCAAGACCTCCAAGCCCTCCTTTCTAAACATCAAATGGTATTTTCCACTCCCCAAAGACTCCCTCCTTCCCATGGTGTTCATGATCATTCCATTCCCCTTGTACCTGAAAGCCTTCCTCCCAATATCCATCTGTATCGCCACCCCTTTTCACAAAAAAATGAAATTGAGAAAATGGTCCAGGAACTCCTTAATGCATGCATTATCCGCCCTAGTACCAACCCTTACTCTTCTCCTGTAGTCATAGTCCTGAAGAAATAAGGTTCTTGGAGGATTTGTCCTGACTTCCATGCCCTCAACAAACTGACCATTAAAGACAAGTTTCCCCTTCCTTTCATTGATGACCTCCTAGATGAATTGAGTTGTTGGTTGTGGAGCCTGATTATCTTCCTGATTTAGAGGTCTTTTACTTTCAGCGATGTTTATACCCCATGAAGTACTTGCACCCCAGAAGTATGTACACTCTTCCATGCGGGGGAGTGCAGAGGGGGGGTACCCCCTTTG
>SNQJ01S0124408.1:12407-24937 GCA_010110895.2 Picea sitchensis | reverse complement strand
CCTTGATATTTCTCCTTTGTAGATTGCTCCAAACTATTTAAAGAATGTTTCCCAATATTTAATGCAATGTAAAATGACAAAACAAGAGTGTATATATATAACACATATTATATGAATTATTGTTAAGTTTAATGAATATGTGGATTAATAAAGAAGAAGAAGAAGTGTGTGCGTGTGTGCATGTATCAAATATTATATGAATCATCGCTAAGTATAATGAATGTGGGATAAATTTAAAACATAACAAATAATGTAATTAAATAATAAATAACAAATTAATAGAGAAAAATATTTAATTAATTTTGAAGGGAAAATTTTGGGAGAAACAATTTCGAGGAAAACTTTTGGGGGGGGATTTTGGAGGGAAAATTCCGTTCTACAAGTTATAAGATTGTCAATGGGAGGGTGGGAATTTGTATCATTCTATGTTCTTAGTGAGAAGCGATGGCTTCGTCAGATAAAAAATATTTTATTTTTTAGGCATCGACATCTTGAGCACATACCTCTTCATTTGGGACTCACAAATGCAATGGTAATACTTTAAATATAAATGAAGAGTCATATTTTTCACCCAGTCAGAAGTTTGATCATAGTGAAAGCAATGATATTCAACATGTTAATCAATAAAGTCCCGAATCTGAGGACTTTGAAGGAATCAATGATAAATATGAGGAATATGATGGGAATCGTTTTGTTCAGTAGTTTAATGATATTGAAAATACTTAAAATCTAGGTCCAAGTAAAGACTTTGATTACAGTTTAAATGATTGGGATGATAATTTCCCTCTAAGGGATCATTTTAATGAAATAAACAATGGATATTTCAATGGTAGCTAGTGTAGAGGAGAAATATGATGATGGAATTACTAATGATGAATATTTTCTTCCATCAATAGAATTTAAAGGCTCCAATGAAGATGTTGGATATTTTTCTCCAAGTGAGGATTTTCAAGGCACTGACATGGATGATGAATATTTTCCTCCAAGTGGGGATTTCCAGGTTACTAATGAGGAAGATGAAAATTTTCCTTCAAGTGAGGATTTTGAGGTAACTTACGTGGATGATGAAGCTTTTCCTCCAAGTGGGGATTTTCAAGGTACTAATGAGAATGATGCAGATTTTCCTCCAAGTGAGGATTTTTCAAGGTAATGATGAGGATGATGAATATTTTCCTCCAAGTGAGGATTTTCAAGGAACTAATCAAGATGATGAAGAATTTCCCTCAAGTGTGGATTTTTAAAAGTAGTGAATATGATTATGCCGATGGTGGAATTGTTTTTCCAAGTGGGTGTAACATCCCCTCCGTTACAACATCAATTAATTGAGTACAATAGATATTTTTTTTTGAAACAACTATTAGGACAAGTGATATGCAATAACGACATACATAATAATTATACTTTCAATTCTCATTTCATCACTACACAACAATAAACCAAATACCACATCACAAATTTCAAGATCAACCATATCACATAAAGATAACAAATACTATCTAACCTTCCAACCTATCCTGCAATGTTAGGAACTCCAAGACACATAATGAATGATCAAGTCTAGGATTCATTCAATTTATTTTTTTAAGGTCTGAGGACTTACGATCATTCTAAGGAACAAGGAGATATCTGGTTCCATTAACCATCATCCAATTCCAATTTTAGTGATTAATCAACAACAATACTCATCATAAAATATTTAAGAACACAATAGTCTACTAGGAATTAAAAATTCATYAAAGAATTAAAAACATGTAGAATAAGAACTTCTTACAACCTTTTTGTGAAGCACATCAAGAAATTCCATTTAACACACATGCGATGAACCTGCACACACGTCCTCTAGATATATGATACTAAACCTTTCATACAATACAAATAATAATCCCATCGAATAATCGAATATATTTCAAGATAAAATCACAATTCCATTTAATTCATGACTCTAAACACAAGGTTAACAATAATTCTTAGTTGGTACAAGTTGAGTTGTGATTCCACAATTATACAACAAACTTTACATGCACACCTAACATGAATACTTAAACTCTTTAAGTCTCGCTCTACAATGTATCCCCAAAGAAATGAATCCAAATTCCCTTAAGAGTATCCTAATATTTTCTCTTTTACTATAAAAATAAGATAACTTAATTTAATTGATAACTAAACTCTTAAAATTTATTTCTAAAGAATACCACTCTAATTATTATTAATTTAACTAACCTTCAATAATTCCTTTAAGACCATCTTTCCTTAACACTAAGAGTTTTACTATCCATAATCCAATTGGATATGCTCTAATTTTTATTTTTATAGAGAAAAATCTAATACAAGAAAATGGTTGCATTAAATAAATTTTTAAAAATATCAATTGTGAAAATCCTACATCGATTTCCAGATTGGCCTAATAAGTCCGCGACCATGCAAGTTTCTAAAGACCCTGGGTTGCAAGATTAAATGAACGTGTCCCTATGATTTAATTACTAGAGTTACCAATGTTTTGGCCGCATCCCAATTCATTTTCGATTCATGACCCGACCTTACATTTGGCAGCGACATTAAATCTTGGTTTCAAATCACAATCATTCAACAATGATTATAATTTCAAAAATTGAAATGTAAAATTACTTTTACAACGATTTTATAATAATCAAAGTCCAATTTTCAATTTACTTGGTCGAGACCGAAGAAGTTTGAGCTTAAGAATCTATTCAATTTTTTTTAAAAAACTACGACGACTTTATACAATGCAATGCAGAGATTACACAACTATATCAACTAGCACAGCGGCTAACTCGCGGCTGAGAACGCCGAAAGGTAGCGGTTGAGAACGCTTGCTTCCAAACTCGTGCTTTTAATATACTGAGAACGTGTACCTCTAATATAAAACGTTTGTGGTAATTCGTTTATGGTAATATGAAACGTTTTACTGTATTAGGTTAATAAATGGAACGTGGCAATTACATATCTTTACAGTAATTTTTTAATGTGATTAGGTAAATTTTAAAAAGTAAACATTTTAACGGATGCCTTGATAAATGCAAGAAAGTTATGAACAATAAATCTGATCCATTGATTTTGGAGGACGACTTGGAGGACGACTAAGAATATGCCAGCATAAAATTTGTAAAATAAAATCTAGATATTACTCAACTCTATCAAATAAAATTTGTAAAATAAAATCCAATGCTGAGATTACGCAACTCTATTTCTCCGGAACACAACGCATTGTATAGTATTCCAACAAAAATCAAGATCATACCTGTAACAATTGACAACGATCCTACATTCATNCAACTCTATCAAATAAAATTTGTAAAATAAAATCCAATGCTGAGATTACGCAACTCTATTTCTCCGGAACACAACGCATTGTATAGTATTCCAACAAAAATCAAGATCATACCTGTAACAATTGACAACGATCCTACATTCATTATTCATCGAAATACTCAACTTAAGTAACACACGTAATTAAAAATCAAATTAGAATTTGATTTGGTAGCGATCGATTGATATTCCCCAATCGGTCAAGTATTAATCGGTGGTAAACACAATTTCTGAGTTCAGCGATTTTAAAATCCAAGGACAACGAACCAAAATTTCCTAAAATTCGTAGTTGGAACAAATCGACAATGAACACAGAGCTCATAAAATAAGTTTAACTTTCGAATGGGAGAAACAAAATAACCGCGAAATCGACGTTCCAAAAACCACACTTAAAATAAGTTTGAATTCTTACGAAATATGTTTTTACCAGTGCGTCAATACTCAACGACCTTACACTTGTAATTTCGACCGAACTTAACATCTTCCAACGAAATGCAATCAAAATAAAAGCAAATACCCCATCGAAATATACATTCAGATCCACCATGATTGGTAGCAGTCATGCACTCCAAGGATTTAATCGTGGGAAGACTTATGGAGTTCAACCAAGAGTACTTCAGGCTTAGCAAAGATGGTTTACATCGACTAAAAATAATGTGGTTCTCAACAGTCATACAGCATTCGACGGATTGCCAAATATTTCTGCTAGGATCACAAGCAATTCTTAAATTGGTAATCCAGGTAAGTTGACATAGAACCAACAAAATTTTCTAAATTTTGGATCTGGAAACTAATATGATTGCGATAAAAAGGAGTAAGAAATTGACGCAAAAGTTTTCGATTGTGGCATTTAAATAAATTATGGATGCAGAGTAGAAATTTAAAAGAATAACGAATTCAAGGAATTTGGTAATTGGGGTTGTAAAAAAATAGTTTGACAACGATCAAATTAACGATTAGAATTCCCTTTGTATTTCCAAAATTCGCTACAGAACTAGAGTGTAGCTAGCTCACGGCGACAAATCCAATTCCCAAATTCACTTTCCTAAATTTATAGTGAACAAAATCAAACATAAGAGTTGAAATCAAATTGATAAATAAAAGAATTCAAATTCATGTATTGTTAGTAAATTTTGGCAGCTTTTTAAATAGACTATAAAGAATTGATTTTCGATTAAATTGGCAACGCACAATTAAATTATAATTTATGGTTACACAATAAGAATGAAAACAAACAAGTTAAAACAAACTCTAGATTTCACAAGGCTCTTCCAAGAGCTTGTGACTCTTATTACAGAAATCACAATTGTCATATAAATATTGTTAAACAATTTGTATACACAATTCTACTCTTATTACAATATAATAATTCAAAAATAAGATATCGGAACCATGAAGATGGAAAATTTGAGGAATTCATCAATGTCTTGCGCTCATTCCTTATTGTCACTTGTCAATCACAAGGACTTCACTGGTACCTCCAAGCCAATGCTAGCGGTATTCTTCTTCCTCTTTTGCCCCCCCCCACCCTTTCGAGCCACAAAAGGGGCCACACTGAAGAAACTAACAAAAATAGCTCCAAGGCTTGCCTCGCAAGGTAGAGCTTCCACTCTTTATACAAGCTTGGTATCCCAACTCTTATAAAAAAAAAATATTCAAAACCATTTTGGCAACATAAATTTACAAAGAATAATTCATCCCCTTTCTCTTCTACACAATTTGTTTTATAGAAATATCCCAAATGACATATGTCCTCATGCACAATTAATTATCTTTTTAATTAATTTAATTAGTAATATTCACCCACACACTTGTCACAGTCTCCCCAAGTTCCACAAGTAAACACCATGTTTTATTTAATTAAAAATCCATTTTCCCTCACATTCTCCAACGTGATCCTATTTTCTCTCTTAGTTGTCCCTTTGTTCCCCAAATTACTAGATCTTAGTTAGAGTTGGATTATGAGTCTTCTTTTAGTTAGACTAGTGGTAACTTGACTCTAGACACCATTCTATGTGTACACCTATTCTCTCATATTTTCTTTGTTTCTATTTTAAAAATCCCTTTTATTATTTTCATGCACACGTGCATTCTATCCAATCTTTAGATTTTTCTCACTTTTTCCTTGAATTGATTTATCTCTATTCTTTTAATTTATTTAATATTTTAATTTGGTCCCATAACTAAACTTAGACTTAGGCTTAGTCTTAGAATTAGGATTAGAATTTCATTGGGATTTATAATTAATAAATTCATTGTTTAATTAATTGTTTTAATCTGACAAGGTCTAATCAATTCAATGTTTTCTAGGACACCTAGATTTATTGACTCAAGTTTTTAATTACGTGACGTTCCCTTCAAGATGCACCTCTGTGATCCAAGGGTGTCACTCGCCTTTGATTGGTTTTGGAAGTTTGTCCGAACCTTGGAGTGAACACTCCACTCACTTGACCATGTGAGAGACTAAAGGATTCTAAGGAACAAGGACCCCGCCTTATTGCGAGCCCCTTAGAAATTTTCGTGAGCAACTATCTTAGTCCTCCCTCACGACACCGTGGACCTTTGTAAATAGGTAATCGTTAACCTACCATTTGGCCATGGTGGGAGTGCTATTAGAATGTGACATGGATTCTTCCACACCTCTTCCTCAATGTTTGGTTTCTTTGCATGGCCCCTTTACTCCTTATGTGAGTCAGATTAGAAAGCATCGTCAAGTCTGCATCCATTGACAAAAACTATGTCATTAATACATATATATATATATATATATATAAATCATAGTGTAAGCAATCATATGCCAGATGTGAGAAAATGAAATAATAAATAAAAAAAAATCCACCCTCTGACTCAATCTGGAGTCCAAGGAAGTCCATTGATGCCATCAACATCCATAACTTGTCATGTGTCCTTCATACTCAACAAAACCGTCAATAACATCTGTTAATACATATGCATCAAAATAGCTATAAGTAACAATACATCATCATCATCATATATATCCCATAATCGAAACAAAATCAAATATACCATAACCGGATCACTTGCATGCAAGTGTCCTCAAAGAATATGTCAATAAAAGTGTGCTCAGTAGAGTGGGGTGTTACATACTCTCCCTCTTATTTTAAAATCCGTCTCAAAGTTTTTATAGTATATAAATGCAAGTAAATAAATGTATCTAACATAGATCTAAATGTTTAATCCATAAAACAAGTAAGGAAATTGTTAACACATCTCATATGCATCCTCTCGGGTAGCCGAGTGTGGAATATAGTTTTTCCACTGGACCTTGACCTGATCGACTATTTGATGCTGTAGTTGTCAAATGTAATGGTATAGAATGCAGATTAGCTCTGCCATGAGAGAAACCTCATCCGACACCTGCAAATAACTCATATCAATAACATGTGAAGGATCACTAATATAATGTCTCAAAACAGATACATGAAATATATTGTGCATACATCTCAAAGAATCAGGAAAGGTTAGTTGATAAGCCATGGGTCCTTTCCTTTATACAACTTCAAAAGGTCCCACAAACCTAGGAGAGATAGATTAGCACCTGTTATCACTCTGTAAATTCCTAGAGGTTGTTGTGAGGTAAGATGAAATCTAACAGAGGTAACCTTAACCAACCGCTTCGAAACTAGGAGCTATCCCTATCAGTTTCAGAGAGGGATCTCTCTCTGAATTTTAGATTTGTTTAGATTTTCAAGATTTTAGGCTAGTTAAAAAGAATGTAACCGAATTGTTTGTATTGTTTTAAATGAAATGGTAGAATATCACTTACACTTCCATTAGGCTATGGGGTTTGTTTTAAAAAGATAGAAGTTAAAGACAGCTTTTATAAGATTCATTTTACAGGGAGAGATAGTGCTAATGATGGATTCTTTAGAAATATAAAGGTGTATTGCAGAAAAATGTGAGATATGAGTGGGCTTACAAGTAGAACACATCACACATGCCTTTACATATTCAATTACAATTTCTTTCATCTAAGGCTAATAACAAAACCTCTGCAGATGAGCCATAGTTTTTCCTACCCCAAAATCCCCAGACACAAGAGAAGTGTGAACTTCTCGTATTACATGGACTCGTTCACTTGTAGGAATACAAAGATTTCCAAGATGGTAGAGTAGTTTTCCCTGTAGACAACATTTCTCTACCTATGCACCATGGGTTAGCTTCTCAAATAATTCTTTAAAATCTTAATCAACAACATATTGTTCCACATAGTTATCATGAGATAAAGAAGGATTATTCAAAATAGTAGAAGAAACAATAGGAGGTCTAGAAAGCATATCCTCTACCTTGTTACTTGTCCCATTTTTGTATTTGATTACCAAATGAAATTCTTGAAGAAAACCCATCCACCTGTAATGTCGATATTTTTGCAGCTTGGTTTTTTCTTGGAGATATTGTAAGGGATGATGATCTATATGTATGATTGTTTCTTTCCGTAAAAAGTAGTGCTTCCATTTCTTTACACTTTAAACTAATGCATACAACTCTTTATCATATACAGGATAGTTAGCAATAGCTTGGTTAAAAGTATCAGAGTGGTAAAAAATAGGCTTATGATATTGCATCAATACTGCACCCATGGCGTATCTTTTGGCATCTGTCTCGATCTTGAAAGGCTTCTGAAGATTCAGTAGTGCTAATACTGGTGCGGTACTAATATTTTACTTCAAAGTGTTGAAGGATTTTGGTTGTTTTCCTCCCCATTGAAAAGTGTTCTTCACACTGGTTAAGGCATGCAAAGGAGATGCAAAAAAAGAGAAGTTTGAAATGAATCTCCTCCAGTACTGGATTTCACCTAGGAAGCTTCGTACTTCGGTTACAATTTTGGGCTAAGGAAAATTTACAATTACATCAATATTGGAAGGATCAATTTTCAATTTTCCTCCTCCTACAATATGACCTAAGTACACAAGTGAAATCTTGCCAAATTCACATCTGGAAAATTTTACATACAACTTTTCCCTTTGTAAATTATCCAATACTTTCTTTACATGCCTTACATGTTCATCCCAAGTCCCACTAAATATAAGAATGTCGTCTAAATATACAATTAAAAAATCATCTAGAAATGGACTGAATACTTCATTCATCACACACATGAAGGTTGTCAGAGCATTACAAATCCAAAACGACATAAATAACCACTCAAACAATCCCTGTTTAGTTTTAAAGGCAGTGTTCCATGCATCATGTTCTGCAACCCTGATTTGATAGTATCCACTGCGCAAATCCAACTTAGTGATGTAAACAACATTCTTTAATTGATCAAGTAAATCATGTATATGTGGAACATGGTATCGATTTTTCATCATGATTTTATTTAAGTATCATTAATCAACACACATGAACACCATGTTCCATCCTTATTTGGCACAATCACGATCGAAGAACCACAAGTAGATGAGATAAGCCTGATGACCCCTTGATGCAATAAGCCTTGTACCTAATTTTTGATTTCTGTAATCTCTACAACTGACATCATGTACATGCCCACATTAGGAAGAGGATAATCGTGTTGAATATATATTTTGTGTTGGATTTCCCTCTTAGGATTTAATCCATCTGGTTCCTAGAAAATATCATCATACTTACAAACAATATTAATTAATTATTTCTTATGAGAAGGATCACATCCTTGGAAGGTGTCGGATGTTCCGACATCCTTTTTCCTTACGACCATGAGTACATATCTCTTATTAGTGTTTATGAGTCTCTTCATTTTTCCTACACTAACAAATGTGGTGTTTACCCTCATGCTATGGGCTCTAACAATATATTCCACTCCCCCTTTAGTAAGGTGATGTTTGTTCTCATGACGAAAAAATACTACTTTTCTATAATAAAGATAAGGACTCCCTAGCACTATGTCACATAGATAAAGTGATGCAAAATCCAAATCGAATTCATCAATCAACTTTGAAGTAATAGAAAATATGACCCTACACTTCTTGGTGAGATTAAGTTTTTCTTTATCACGTATCCAACCAAGAGAATAAGGCTTTGGATGTGGTTTAGTTTCAAGACACATATTTTGGACAAGTGCTTCATATATCAAGTTTACTTGGGAACCTGGATCAAATAATGTATCTATCTTAGTGTGCTTAGATACAACTCTTACGTGAAATAATTCATTCCTCTTTATTTCGTCATCGTGAGATTCATTACTGGAATTTGAACTAGCATGAAGGGAATCTTTACCTTGTACTCTAACTACTGTGATCTTTCCTTCGTCTCTTGAATCAGAACCAAGATCTTGTTGCACTGTAGAAATGATTTAGTCTCTTATCTGGATGTAGTTTCCAACAATGTTCATCATCGTGACCTTTCTTCATGCAATGAGTACAAGATGGCTTTCCTTATTCCCTCTTTACAGTGGTGGTCTTTTTTTCCTTCCTTTTAAACTTTTTAAGTTGCTTATGTGGGAAATTGGAAGGTTTCTTTGTGGGATCTTATTGAACATGTTTTCCCTTGTTCTCAAGGTGAGTGGTTTGCACACAAACTTCGTCAAGACTGGTGGGGTTAAACAATACTAAAGTATGATGAATATAACTATGAAGTGCACCAATATACTTCATTAAAGTGTCATAAGAATCAAAAGGAATAATGCAAGAGATTTATTCCTAAATTCTTCTATCAAACTTTGTACAATTTGACCTTTAATTTGCCTTCCACTCCATCATTGCTTTATGTAAATAACCAAATGGATACAATTTCTTTCTTATTGTTGATTTAAATTCTGACCATGAGGAAAGAAGATTACCACACTTATGTCCTAAAGTTTTCTCTTCCACCATATGAGAGTGGTGCCTTCCAATCAAAGAGAGGCCAATTACACTTTAACTTCCTCTTCATCAATCTGTTGAACACGACAATATACTTCAACCTATCGAATCCAATTATATATCTTTTTAGAATTAACATCTCCATTAAATATAGGTAAAGTAAATTTTACATCATGCTTTAATAATGGTTTCTTAAAATAATATTTATGGTTAGAATGATGAGAATGATGAGAATGCTCAGGGGAAGAAGAGCTATAACTTGATGGTGAAGATGGAGGTGCAGGAGGGTCTCATCCAGCCCCTTGATTCAATACATCATTATCATTTGCTTGTGCTTCCTTTTTCTTCCCTTTCTTCTTCATTCTCTTCTCGTAGTCTCGATACGTTTTCTCAACCATTTCTAACATGTGATAAAAGACCTTATGAAAGTTTTTCTCATGTTCATCTAGATTGTCCTCTTCGGCCATTTTCTTCCTTCGGGATGCACGACCAACTTCAGTATTGAAATTCTTAAGATTTCCTTCACCCTGCTTATGCTTGGCCCTAGTAAGCATTCACACTCAACAATTCAAGTCAGAGATGATTGCTTCGATACCAACATTATACAAGATCTTTTCATTGAAGTGACTTATTAAAAAATTGTATTAAATGAGCATAAAATGAAGTGCACCATAAATAAGGAATAACTCAATAATGAAGAGACATATGCATTATATATGAACACAAAAAACTTGATAATGGAGTTCGTCCCTGGTGGACTATGTATCTAGGTCCTGCTCTCAAATGGGTAGGCCTTTTTATTAACTTAGCAAAATAATTTGGAAAAATGCTTAAGTATAGCTCATTCTAGATTTAAGCTACAAAAGATTTGGTCAGATTAGAAAATAAACATCACCAATGAATTTGTGGCATCGAATTACCCAAAAATGACTGTCTTCATGCCTCGATCTGAGTCTGGCACTTCCAGGTCCTTGAGAAAATTCGTCTTGATTTCCATGCATGTCCCTACATTAAATTAATGGGGAATTTATCCTTTTCCATTCTTGTCTATATGATCGCAAGCCCCTGGTCTGACCCCCAAGCTCTGGAAAACCTCAACTCTTAAAAAAATTCGGAGGGCAGATATATTTAAAGTGCTTTGTTGGAGGAGGTTCCGAGGTCAAGCTCTCAGACCTCCATTTTAATATAGGGTGTATGTATATATATATATGTATGTGTGTGTGTGTGTGTGTTGTTTTTTTTTTGTTTTTGGGCCCGCTACTAACTTTGGAGTNCATATCCCTCCAGATTTGGCAGCGGATTATGTTATAAATTTAGCAGACTGGGGGTTGGGACCATCCAACCTCTTTACCTATTTTAAATTTTTGTTTGCTGGGCATCCTTGGGAATTTCCCTGCTACCACGTTGCAGCCCATGACTGGGCCACATGGCAGCCTTTCATTGGCCCATGTCACCACATTGCATGGACAACTACACCACCTCTGCCATGTCATCCTGCCATGTCATCCTACCATGACACCTGTCGGGTGGCTGTACGGTCTACCATGTGGCTGTACAAAATTCCACATGGCACCTTCCCATTGTCCCAAGGATTTGTCCACGTCATCATGCTAGGATCATGCCGACACATCTTTCCCTTTGTGTGTGCCACGTACAATGTACAAATGATTATTTAATCCATACTAATGCTGACATCAACAATAAAAATGTCGACTCATTCGTGTTGACTGGGCTAGGTTAACCAAAACTTTGATTGAAAATATCTTTTGATCCATAACTTCGTTTGATGAGCCGTTTACGTCATTGGAAAGATTGTGATTTTCTCTTCGCGATGATGCTAATTTCACCAAGATTTGAAGACTTTCAATTTTTCCCCTTTCTCTGTCTACTGAGCCCATTATGAGCTTCCCGAGTTATTTATGTCAATTCTAAGTTATCCTTAGCCTTCTCTGGATCCTTTTTGGACCAACCCCCAATGTCGACCGACAAACACCTGACGTGTCGTCTGTCTGTCGGTTGATGTGGGAGAAGGAAAAAATTGGGCTTCACCTCCATCAGCCCCATAGGCCATAACTATAACAACATTATTGAAAAACAATAAAACTATAAAACAATTATAAAAAGTACACTAAAATTAGTTTTTTTTTAACTCTTTCTCCTTAAAATCCTATAAATTTTGCTAAAATTTCTTCAAAAAATATATAAAACTATATTAAAACCTCTGATTTCTTTAGAAAAATACACAAAATATCTCATATAATTTAGGGTTTTTGATGATTTTCGCATAAGAAAACCGATATGATTCAAAGTTGATATATATATATATATATATATATATATATATATATATATATATATATATATATATATATATATATATATATATATATATATATATAT
>SNQJ01S0124407.1:34627-46199 GCA_010110895.2 Picea sitchensis | reverse complement strand
CAAAATCCAGAGAGAAATTAGACATACCTTCAACCATACCTTTACCGTGTAGTAGTCGAAGACCCTTCTATCCAATATGCCCCAGTCTTTGATGCCACAACATAACCTTTTCTCCAGAGACTGTAGGAGTTCTTTCTTCTTCAACTTCATTATCAGGAACAATGGAGCTATAACACCCATCACTAATAGTGCTTCCTAGCAGCTTATACAGAGTTCCAAACCGAACTCCCCTCATCAACACCATTGCTCCTCGAACAATCCCGCAAGTTCCCTTTTCAAAAATTGTTTTTACCCCAACATCTTCCATTTTTCTTACAGAAATCAAATTTCTGGCCATACCTGGGATGTGTAGAACACCACGCAGTGTTCTAATCCTTCCATCTATGAGTCTCAACTTGACCCTTCCTTTTCCTATGATTCTGGTTGTCGAATAATTACCCAAGAAAACATTACCTCCATCATACTTCTCATATTCGCAGAACCACTCCTTGTGGGGAGTCATATGAAAGGATGCACCTGATTCAATCAACCATGCCTCATGATCTGCATGTGTGCTTGAAGAGGCCAAGTACACATCCCCTCCTTCTTCCTTGGAAGTCTTTTCTTCTGTAGAAGAAGATTCTTCAGATCCTTTCTTTTTCTCAACTTTGGATCTACATTGCTTCTTGTGCCCTTCTTTTCCACACCTCCAAAATACCCTTCCAAACTTTCCAGGAGATTTAGATCTACCCTTAGACTTAGATCTCCCACTTGAGAAATTAGATTTATTTCTTTCCTGAGAACGTCCTCTTGCAAATAATGCATCTGTGCTATGTCCTTCCATATTCTTTCGTCTCCCTTTTCCTATGATTCAACAAACAGAATCATTACCCAAGAAAACATTACCTCCATCATACTTTCATATTCATAGAACCACTGCGGGAGTCATATGAAAGGATGCACCTGAAATAATCAACTATGCCTTCATGATCTTCATTTGTGCTTGAAGAGGCCAAGTGTACATCCCCTCCTTCTTCCTTGAGGTCTTTTTTTCTATAGAAGAAGATTCTTCTTATCCCTTTCTTTTTCTCAACTTTTGATCTACACCGCTCTTGTAGTGCCCTTCTTTTCCACACCTCCAACATGTTCCAAACTTTCCAGGATATTTAGATCTACCCTAGACTTAGATCTCCACTTGAGAAATTAGATTTATTTTTCCCCGGGAACGTCCTTTTGCAAATAATGTGTCTCTGTTATGTCCTTCCATATTCTTACATCTCATCTACTCCGACAATAAGGATCTAGACCACTTCTTCAAACTTTCAAAGAAGTTGTATGTCATGGCTACAACCGTGACGATCCCATGAGTCCTGTAAAGAAATACAACAAACTGGATACATTTTATCTTCATTTGAAATTTTAATATCAACAGATACTAACCGACTTACCACAAGATACATGCTCAAATGCTCGGCCACCGAAGTTCCATCTCTCATCCTCAAGTTATAAAACTTTCCTCGTGAATAGTTTACTGGCCAGGTATTTAGACTGATACAACTTCCCAAATTTTCCCATAAATATTTGGTTATAGATTCCTCTAACACATTCGGGCAATACCGACCGGAGACATTAGCCAATTATTCTCTTTGCCTCGGGATCCGCCTTTTTCCTACCATTCTGTGGTTCCTGTAGGTGTCGCACTGATCTACCGTGGATCGAATCGACATCTCCTCGGCCCACCAAAGACTTCATTGAGCTTCCATAGCTCAAATATTTTCCTATTAAACTTCTCGATTCCATCTTCGGAATTGCTTGCCATTTCTTTTCACCAAAATAATATCAGAGATCTCCCACTGTACTGCTGCTTATCACAAATCTCCGAAGCCAAACCCTTTGATGACAAAGACGCCCCTCAGCCAAATAAAGCTCGAGACAATTGAAAATGTAAATTATAACCTTGTACAATATCTACCGTGAACTCATATTCAGAAAAGAATATAAAAGATACAATGGCAAATACAAACATTATTAATGTAGATTTTTCACCTGAAACCCAAAACTGAAAAACCAACATATTATATTCATACATCAGGTTACATTGTTTACAATACAATATACATATAGGGAGCTAGCCACATCCAAAAAAACCCTAACCCAATGACCTCGATTAGTCCAAAACCCTAATTCCTTAACCGGGAAAATAGAAAACCATCGACAAAAACCATGTACCGAAAACCACCCAATATCATGTGGTCCCTGAAATATGTCGCCCCAAGAATATGTCGCCCCTGAATATGTCGCTCTGGAATATGTCGTTCCTGGAATTTATCGCCCCGACGGAAATATGTCAGTCTGACGGAAATAAGGTCGTCCCGGAAGACTTTGGCATCAGCCTCAACCCCTCAAGACGAGGTTCCACTCGCGACACCCTACAAGCAGACGCTTTAGTCACTACTACCGCGGTAAAGAATATACCGACATACCCAACCGCTTCATCCAAGCCATGTAAGGGAGGGTGATGTGGCTAGGGATGTCCAGACATATGGGTGGAGTGAGAGAGAGTCGATGCATAATGTTACTTGTGGGTGCTTTTGTATAAGGCAAGTTGTAAAATTGCCATGGATGCAACTTTTCCAAGCCCGCTTCGCTTTTATTCTTTCTTTATTGATTTTTCTTATTATTTCTTTATTCAAGGGATTTCAGAAACCGCCTTTACATGGTGACTCAGAAATGATGTTATATCCACAAGTACTTTCACAGATGGTGAGAAGGTTGTCTCATGATGAGACCCTTTCCCTTTGGCCATGCAAGGTCATCAGCTCGCATGGTAAACTGTGATGGTGGTAATGTCATACCGTTAGGGTAATCCGCGAACCCATTAGGGTTGGCCTGCATGACCCTTATCCCTCTTTAACTAGGTCTTGTTTGTTATTCTGGGTCCCTCTTTGTTTCTTGCTGAGAGGTTTTTTATTGGCTTCTCGTGGATCCCAGCGGCGCATTCTGTTTTATTTCTAGGCTTTTATCTTTACTATCTTGCTTTTACCTTATGGGCCTTTTTGTATCCCCTTCTTCCCATGTGATAAGGTGCAATCCTACAAACAAGCCAATCCAATGTTCGCATAAGAGGAATGGGATAAATGAGTGAGAGATAAGATGAAACAATAGTGCTATAATGGGAGCAGACGATGGCCTTTAAGAAATCCCCAAAGGGCAAACCAAGACCTATGTAAGTAATGTGTCATAGGGTGTCCCAGTTAATCTCCCAAGCATGGTCAAGCGATAAATGTAAGATCCAAGTAGTTGTTAGAGATAAAAGGAATCAGATGCAAATATTTAAAGGTTTCAATGATCAAAATTGACACATACCATGATACATGGAACAATTACCCCATGGAGCAAGAACCCTTTCTCATACAAGACCAAGTTGATGGTGATGTGCATCGCTACCGACAAGAAAAAGCCGATGGAAGAAGAAAAGATGGGCCCTCCTGTGGCCATGCTCAACAATCCCGCTTCCTGTGATCTACATGTCTAAGACCTCGTGGCCTCGAGATATGATCTCCTATTTATCCCAAAAAATGGGGATAACAATGAGGGAAACCCTAATTTTCAAACTCAAAAGTTTGAAATTTTGATCCAGAACTAGAGATGCTACCGGGCTAAGGTGAGCTTGCTTGCTAGATTTCCAAAAATTCCAAGTTTTCCCCTTGAAACTTCAATTGTGGAAACTGATTGGTACTTCTCACCGGGTTCTCGCCTCTGGTGCACTTCTAGTTTCGTTTTCTAGCATCTTTACCAAAACTAGGGTTTGACTTTTCTGAAGCTCTATCCACTTGAAAATGTGCGCTCAAGCTACCAAAATATTTAGTAGGGTAGGGCGAATGCTTCTATATGGTTTTTAGGAAAAATTCCTCTCCAACAAAAAAATCCTAATTTTCTTGTAATGACAACAATGACGCTTTTGCTTATCAAAGGTGCTCTTCAACTTAGCTCCATAACATGTTAAGTTTGAGCTATTATTAGGTTTCTTTCAATTTAATAGATAACTATTAACCATAGCATATGTAGGATCACCGGAGAAACAACACAATCACAAGATACACAACACTATCCCTAAACCCCAATGGGGAGAAACTCAACAAAACTTGCTTAATATAGATAGCTAACATACTGCCAAGACACAAATCAAAAACTAGAAAATCCAACACCCAGAAATGCTTCTCTCTTCCTTCTTCTCCTAACCGCATCTCTCCAAACTTATGCACTTGATGAGTGAATGATCGAGGAGATAATGAGGCTACCGGGCTTCTTTTATTTATACAAACTGGTAGGTGCCGGAAAGGTGTCTCTTCATCAGTAGGGCCACTTTCTTCAACTAGTGGTTAAACCACTTTAATTATGCTTGGGGACCAACTTTAATTTGCATATAATTATGGTTTGATCAATCCAAAAAAAGGGATTTCACAAATACAAAACCCGACATGATGAATCTACAAAAGGGGATTGATCTCATGAACAATAACTCAACAATAGTAGTCACTTTGTAGTTACACATTTCAACACAGGTTTCATAAACACCAAAACCCCTCAATGTCGAGTTGCAAATTAATGTGAGTCATGGATCCGAGTCCATTGAGAACCCTCCCACTTTCCCAGAACTGAGGGATTTACGCAGCACCAAAAGTCCTACCTGTGAGGTGAGCAAGCAACGGGTAGAACCCTTGAATGCTCTAACTTGCTAAGTGATCTAGAGTCAGATTTAAGGATTCTCTGACTTATCCTCGCCATGGATCTAAGTCATTTGGCCAATCCAACGCTGACAACTTCGTGAGAAAGTGCTGGCTGCCATATGGTAGAAACTGAACGGCCGGGTCGCTGGGCAATATCAGTCATCTATCCGAAGGCTAAGCTCCCTCCCGACCGTTGATCTAGACCGTGGTTAGGTTGAAGAATGATTTAATTTTGGGAGAAAAGAGGAAGTTATACAGTTGGATCCCAAATGCCCAGTTGCTATAATCTGAGGTTGCAGATCTATGGATCTACATGGACACATCCTCGATTGTGGGATATAATCTAAAATGGAAGGCTATCATCAGAGGACATTTGTAATGTCCCCATTTTTGGACACATTATTACATTATATGTTGCGCCTACTCGTGAGTAGCCAGATATAGGTGATAGCGAGGTCAAGAGATATTGAAGGGTTTTATTATCTCGACTTGCATCGCTCATCATCAAGATCCATTCTCGCATTAACTTGGCTTTGGTCCCGTGGCACTGGACGATTTTCAGAATTTTGAGTTATTATTATGGGTCATATTTAATTAAATTCACTAAGAAGGTCATAATAGGCATATTACTTGAGAAACCCTTAGTGTAATATCTCATCGAAATCTGGAGGAAGAACACTATAGGATAATATGATGAAAGTGACTTCAATGGCCTGGAGAAGCCATAAGGATGGATAAATCACTTTTAGAGGTAAATGGTTAATTAATTCACCAATGGATTTAATCAAGGAATAATAAAATAAAACTAAAAAGTCACTTGGAGAGAAAAGCAATCAACAACAAATTAGGGTTTCGTGAAGCTGGCAAGCACAACAACAATTCATCATTAAGTGATTTTGACTTGTCATTCAGAGAGGCACATCTCAAGAGAGATAGCTCAGTGAATTCTAGGAGGAATAATAATAAGTGGTTGATTTCGTGTTGAGAGACAATAACTCCTAGTCACCGGGGAGATCACACATGTCTTCCATCAAGATTCAACAACAGTTCTACACATGTTACAAGAGAAAGGGCACAACTTTTGGTGAGGATGCCTAGTGAGTCAACTTGTCCCATCCAAGGAGAATCTAGAGATTCCCTTCCAACCCAATTGAGAAGAAGGCAACGTGCATCTATTGACTGGTTTCTACTCAGATTCCGACATAGAAATCAATATCCAGTGCATTTTCCACCGTTGAGGGTGCGAAGGCTTGGGAGGTGACACATTTTGGATTCCCTCGAGCGACATCGATCGCATCCGTGGAAATCCTTCCAACCCATTTCAAATGAGGCTGTGGTGCTCAGCTTGAGACCCTTATCAACCGATTCCAACGGAGTCACTAGGGCACAATTTTTCAATGTTATAGGTGCATTTCCCCAAGGGGATCCATATGGGGTCCATACATACCATCATAGGGTAGTTAGTCACCAGGACTAAGAGAAAGAGCAGGACACACTGTTTGGGATAGTTTCCAAGCAAAGATGAGGGGCTGAGCCACTGCATTAACTTTCTAGATCTTCTAGTCAAGCTTCCTCGTGATGAGTTGTGTAGCTTGCAATAGATCTTACACCTCATCCATTGATTCCGTAGTGCTCATCTATTATCGTGTATTATATTTTAGTTTGCTTATTGTATTTTGCTAAGATCCTTTTGTCAATGATCTAGCTGAGTGATTTATTATATTCAGTCAAAGATTCTGCATTGTACTCAGCGATATTCATAATATATGATTTGCGCCTTTGTCTCATTTACTATCCTCAGATGCTCATTTATATGCAAACAATCAATCATCTACACAATATTATACGCGGTAATCACCAAGCACGAGAACACTCTAAAACGCCATCCAAATCCCCTAATGTATCAAATCGCATAATAGTCATATACCGACAACATTTCCTAGACCACGATTCGATATTACAGATCAATGCCGGTTTTCCTGCCATCCTATGGGGAAAATTAGTGAGGATTTATTTCAGATTATGTGAGGATTTATTCAACGGTGATAACTTACACTTAAACCTTTAGATGCAGTGATAGAGAGAAAATTTTAGATCATATATGGAGGACAACGTGAGGAACATTCGTAATATTCTTGCACAGGGCTTATTAAAATTGAAGAGGCCATGGCAAAGTCGTCAATGGATCAATGGGATTAGTGGTTCAAAGAGGCAACAAACAAGACAAAAAAAGGACATGATGAGGAGCTGCAAATTGTTTGGAGACAGATTGGAGCTTGGTATGGAATTTGGACGGCATTATTATCTGGGAGTATTTTTGCACCATCAAACATCTTGATTGGTATGAACCCCAACTATTAGTGGACAAGAACGTGAAGGTGCTTTTCAAGGAAAAGGGTTGATGGTGCACATGGTGAAGAGATCCCATCAACCGATGTTGAGGGATTCCACATCTTACCTTAATAGTGATGCTCATGATAATGAGGATGTACGTGAGCAGTTGGATGCATTTACGAGAAGCGCATGGTCCCTATAAGGCGTTGTTGAGGATCCAACCCTTCAATATAGTGGTGACACTTGTGAGGATTCATATGTGTTGGCAATTAGACATGATGAGACTAGGAGGTTGGATGACCTACCCTTGGGTGTAGAGATGGCTCCGTGAAGTCTTGTATGGAGGATGATGAGCTTCTATGATGACAAGGGATTGACATTTTCCATCTTCAGACAATTATGACAAACTAATGCACACATGAGGATACTGGAATTTCTCGACACGATAGAGGAGCCTTGTGTGATGATTGTACATGAGGGATATATGGATCTGCAAATCTAGGAGGAGAGGCATGAATTGGATCCAATTGATGATACACATTCCTCTCAGTATGAGGAGAGTGAGGTTCCTCTATTGGAGATTCCATTGTTATATCATATTGTGGAGACCGAGAATAATGGGATGATCACTCTAGGACCGGTCTATAAGTGATGAGGATGCACTTTATTGGTCAAGTATTGTTATCCCCCCAATTTTAGGGGATAACTAAGGAGATTATGTCTCGGGACCCACAGGTCCTAGACATGAAACATCGGTATAAATCGAATTTGAGCATGCACATGGAGGGCCCACATTTTATTTTCTTTAGCGCCTGCACTTTTACAACAATAGTAGCATCCATCACCTTGACCTGGTCCCGTGAGGTAGAAGTGGATCTTTCTCCATGAGGTAATGAGTCTAGGTATCATGGTATGTGTCACTCTAATCCTCAAAACCTTGGAATAGTGTGCATTTCATTCTCTTTTGTTTCATAACGGCAAGCTGATCTTATAATTATCCACTTGACCTTGTCAGGGGGGAATGACATGATGCCCTAGTAAGCTTGTACCATAGGTTTTGAGTTGCCATTGGGGTTTATCTACAAAAGTCATCAACCGCCTCCCCATCATACTCCTACTCACTTCCATCTTACCCCAAGCCATCCATCCCATTACATTGTCTGGGCATTGGGTTGGCCACTATTTTTAGGACCGCACCTTACCTTGTGGGAAGAAGAAGGCCTAGAGGTTAAAAAGCAAGATGGTAAAAGGTAAAATCCTAAAAAATAAAACCTCGATATGCTTTTCCCTCTGTGATCACCGAAAGCAAAGAAAAGCATTCTAAGAAACAAGAGGGACTCGTACAAAAATAATAAAACAAGACCTAGTCGAGGATAGGGGGTCTCATAACGAACCAACCTATTATATTCATGGGCACCTAACAATATGACACAACTAGCAGCTGCCACACTAGGGTAGTAGCTCTGTGGCATAGACAAGAGAAAAGCAGTCCTACTCAATGGAACCAACCTTTCTCATTTCGGCGAAGTGTTTGTGGGTGGAAGTTGGCCGTCCTTATTAATAATTCTTGCAACTAAGCCAAGTCCAACCCACTGAAAAAGTCCTTGAGGCACAATGTCAGGTTCAATGTTTCATGTCAGCTCACTTTGAACTTAAACCTCTTCCGGCCTAGGCTTACCCTAGGGAAGCCAAGGGGTAGACCCTAGTTACTAGATAAGATTTAGCTGCTAATTTCTAGGAGTTGATTTTAATTTTTGCCAGAGGGAGCTCATCCATGATGCTACAAACAACAATGCAACATGCAAGGCTATATGTCAATCAACCCTTTCTCCAAGTCAACTAAGACTAGTGCCTAAGGTTGGGCAAGGGTCAACTATATAAATGTTTCATTACAATATGATTACAAAGAATAGTTATGCCACAAGAATTGCTAGATACAATTACTTACAATAAATAATGCTAAAGATACAATGATACAATGTAACAAGCTAACCACGTTTTAGATGTATGTGCAGGATACAAGAAGATTAAATCATTATCACCACCAACACATTTAGTTCATCATTCACAAGGATATTTATAAGATCGAGAGATTAAAGCACAAGTATTCCACAATGGTCAAGATATTCAAAACTTTTAGTTGTTCAACCCACAAAGTTTTGTTAGATGATTAAGCCCAAGGTTTGATTATTAAATGAGTTAATGGTTTCTTAAGATTGTAAATTTTCAGTTACCCTTATCAAGTGTTTCACAAAAAACCTCCTCCCCCGATTTCCAAATAGATGTTGGATGCTCAAGAAGTGTGGCAACGTAGGCCACCTTAGCTTCAAGAGGTCAAGAGAAAGATCAGGCTTTTACAAAAAAGGACGCTTCCTTCAAGAGACTGTGGAGAACGTTCTCGCCTATCATCTTTCGTTGCTCTCCTCAATCCCCATTTTAGATGGTGAATATGGTGGTCTAGGGTACCCTATTAAGTCTATTAAATTGATATATCAATTGGTTAGAATTTTAGGTGTATTTTAGAGTGTTTTGATGATTTTAAGATGCCTTAAAGTGGTGATTTATTGCCAAGGCCGAAACTCACTCCAACTTATTAAGTGTGTTACTTAAGATTATAAATGAAGAGCATTAACACACATAAAGAATTGAAAGATAGCTGAAATAAAGATTTAGTTCACCACCATGCACTAAATATGTAGCTTGCTATGAAAGAAACTTAATCACAAGGGCAAGAACAACTTGCCAAAAGCACTAAGATATTATCACACTCCCATCTGCGTTTGTTAGAAGCATCGATCAAAGCATTATGTAAAAGGAAAATGAAGATTAAGATGTACCTACACTATCAACTCTTATTCAATAAGCATTAACTCTGCGTCTGGGCAAATGGCCTTAAGATGTTATAGCATGAAAAGGAGAACCATTCACTAAACTATTAAAGCATTAGGCATTTAGTGTGTTTGATTTAAGCATGTAAAAAGAGATAGATCTTGAAATAACTTATGTACGCAACTAGATCTAAATAAGTTGATTGTGCCCCATAGGCTTAAGCTAAGGATTAATATGTGCGAGATCTAGATCTAAAACATTTTAATCCAATTAAGCATAAAAGATCATCAACACATATTAAAACCCTAGCCCTACCTCTTGGGGTATTCCTCTCCCAAAAGGTAGGCAATTATTAAACTTAAAAGCAACTTGGAAAGAGAGAGTATACAGAAGCAAGAAGGACAAGCTAGAGAAACAAGCAAGCAAATCTACAAAATAGATCACTAACCCCACATTCTAGGTTTGTAAGATGCCCAACATCAACCAAAACCCACACGCCCTAGCTAGAGGAAAATGCTAAAATTGAAAAATAAAGGAGATTTTCAGTTTCTCTAAGCTACCCTAGGCTCACACATGGGAGGAGTCTGTACCACTCCTTCTCCCAAACCAATGTGTGGCCACTAAAAATTCCAAAACAAGCAGATCTATGAACAAGAAGCCCTAAAACTTGAATAAAAAGGTTGGGAAATAGCTACCAACTTGTGGAGGGCCTTGAAGTGTTGTGTGGATGTTTTTGGGTAGCCAACCCCCCCTCAACCAGATCTGAAACATGCAAAACTAGCAAGCTATTGTTTGTTGGAAATGCTACACAACAATACAAGTGAAGAAAAACTTTTGTTTTTTGGGCAAAAGTTTTTCACAAAAATTTTGATGAAAATTTCAGATTTAAATGATCATTCTAATATGTCAATGCTAGCTGAAATATATATATGGAAATGAGCAAAAAGAGTAGAAAAGTAATGAGAGAGAAAAATAGAGGCTTATGTCTCAAAGAATAGACTTTTACCTAAGGTACATCTAATGAAACCCTTGAAGCCAAACCTGCAAGATCTAACAAAATGGCATGCATACAATAGATAATATGGTGATCAAGCTAATAAGATGAAATAATTGCACCATATCTAGTTCAACGAAACATATATAGATTCACAAGAATACTCTTTGTAAGATCTACCCAAATAAAATACTTTTGGCACTCCTAAGATCTACCCATGCCATCATCATGTCAAACCAAAGCATCACTCCCATGTGTAGCAAGAACAAGTACTTTTGTTCTTGCAAAAATCCTCCAAAGTTTCTCCTTATTATTACTCAAGAAACAGATCTTGGAGAAATACTTGCCCAAAACCCTAAGAGCCAAAGAATGATAGATGGAACAAGAAGAGAGAGAGAGAGAGTGGAAAATCAAGTAGCATAAAAATAGCTCAAGATATGGTGAGTTGGGAGTGAGGAGAGGGATATATTTATACTTGGAGAGGCAAACTCACTCCTCTTGGATCAATGCCAAGTGTCCACCACCAAGCACAAGAGGAGACCCCAATGGTAGGGCGCACCATCTAGGGTTTGAGAAGTAGATCTAGGGTGTAGATGAGTGTGGGAATGTTGGGATCAAGAAAAAGGGTAGTGGGAGGCTAGGTATATGTGCCAAATAAGTGGAGAGGGTTAAATAATTAAAAAAAATTTATTTTAGAATTTTCCAA
>SNQJ01S0124404.1:0-22856 GCA_010110895.2 Picea sitchensis | reverse complement strand
ACGAAAGATCCTTTGAGCCATACTCAAACTCCATCTCTTTCTCAACTTTACTCTTCATCTATATTGTTGTTCACTCTCATACATTTCAGCTAGCATAGCTTAGTTAGATAGGTCATTTCTATACTCATTTTATCACTTTTTCTTGTGGGAAACTTTTGCCCTCAAAAGCAAGGGTCTCCTTTCACTTTTCTTGGTTGTATGTAGCTTCCCTAACAAGGGACACCTTGCTAGTTTTGCAAGTATCAGATCTGGTTGAGAGGAGTCTTGGCTGCCAAAAGGACTTCCACACAACACCAAAGGGCCCTCCAAGGGGTTTGGTAGCTATCTCTCAACCCACCCTTTCTTTTTCTTGCATTTTGTACATTTTTTTCATTCTTTTACTTGTTTGTTAGAGGCTCATAGTGTAGGAGGAGAAGTGGTACGACCTCCTCCCACTTGTGAGCTTTTGGGTAGGTAGGACGTGGGTAGCTTAGTTGCTTGGTTTTCTTGTTTGCTTTCTTGTTTCTTCTTTATCTTCTTACTTCCATTTGTTGTTGCTTGCTTCTATCTATATCATTTGTTATCTAACTTAAACAAGATAATTAATCACCAACCTAGTTGGGAGAGGAATACCCCAATAGGTAAGGCTAATATCTAATGTGTTATTGATCTAAGTGCTTAATGTTTTGATGTACATGTTCTAGATCTAGATCAAACACCTAATAACTACCTAGAGTAAGCCTATTGGGCCTCTTAATCAACTAAAGTTAGATCTAATGCATGCTTAGTTCTTTCAAGTGCTTATCTTTATGCTCATGCTTAGATCTTAAATCTTAAATGTTTAAATGCTCTAGAATTTGATGGTTTATTTCTTCATTGCATAGATATTTGATGTTATTGGCCATGTTCTTAAAGTAACTCATTTCTAAGTGGTTAAGTAAGCAACACATATTTCTCTCTTTTACACACTTAATGCCTTCACTCTTAATGCTCTCATACGTGGTATAAGTGTGGTTAATCTATTGCTTGGCAAGTTATCCTTGCACTTGACTGTTATTCTATGTTGCAATATATCTAATTGTGCATCTAATAAATTGCATTCACATAGCATATATGTGTTAATGCCTTTAATTTCACAAGATTAAACATCACACTATAAGCTATTAACAGTTTCGGCCATATCATTAAATCACCATTAAAAAGTGTCTTTAAATCTTCAAAACACTCTAATAATCACCTAAAATTCTACCTAATCGTTATATACACTTAATAGACTATTTAGGGTACCTTAGACCACCATCTTCACCATCTAAAACGGTGCTTGAGGAAAACAATGGAGGGTAGTGGCAAGGGATTTCCCCGTGGCGCACCTGGTGTGTGTTCTCTCCGGGAAGTACTCATGTTTTGGGCCAACTGGTTCTGCTAGGGTTGGCCTCGTTGCCATACTATCTTGAGCATCCAACAGTTATTTGGCAACAGGAGGAGGAGGCTTTGGTGAAATCTTTAATAAAACTTGTAAATCTTAAGAAAAGCCTAATAATTAAACCCTAGACCAAATCTAATAGAATACTTGGGGGTTTAATAATTAAGAGTGTGGATCATCTTTGATAACCTTAACAACATTTGTGCTAAGTCTTCTAAATCTTCTTAAGTTGTTGTTGACCTTCTTCTTGTAGTGTTAATGTGTTGATGATGATCTCATAAATATGGTGATGTGATGTAATGCTTTAGTCTTTGATATCCTGCACATATAAGAAGTAAAACGTGGTTAACTTGCTTTGTATCATTTGTATCCTAGTATTCTTTGATCGTAAGTAATTGTACATGGTATTATTTAATTGGATTATTTTGTAATTTTGTAAGTAATTTGTAATCTACTTGTAACGAAACACCCTTTAACATAGTTGACCCCTTGCCCAATCTTTAGGCACTAGTCTTAGTCTACCTAGGGAAAAGGCTTTCTTTTCATGCTAACCCTTGCATCTTGCATGGTTTCCTTAGCATTTTAGGAATAGAATCCCCCGAACCTTGTAAATAATTAAAACTAACTCCTAGAACTTAATTTAATTCATTTAGTAACTAAGGTCTACCCCCTTTGGCTTCCCTAGGAGTAAGCCTAGACGGAAGAGGTTCCGGTCAAAGTGACAACATGGGCTGTGAACCTAGGCATTGTGCCTCCAAGGACACACTGAGTGAGCTGGACTTAGCTCACGTTTGCAAGTGTGTATAAGGATGGAAACAGACGTGATAGGTCGGATAGTGATGAGACCTCTTATCCTTCAACTAACCTTTTAAGCATGCTTTATTATATGCGGGTCGCCTTTACTCAAAGATAAGTGTTTCACTGCTTTCTTGGGTGATCTTTGGGCGAATCATCTGAAAGGTTTATACAAGTATTTTATCTTTTACTCAACATCAATCCCTCTGGGCCTTTAGCCCCTTCTTCCCATAGAATGAGGGACAACCCCTTCTTGGGTCAATACACCCTAAAATCCCAAGAGACAAGGAAATGGAGGGAAATAATGATGGAAAGTGGTAAGTATGGTCGGCAATGGTACGATGGCTCATTAAGGGAATTCTTAGTAGCAAACCCATTCCCAAGGAAAACCACTTAGTAGGGCACAATGTCAACCACCAAGGTGAAGCAAGGCAAAAGGCATAATGTCCAAGCATATATCATGAAATCTAGAGCAATCTAAGATACAACATACTCAACTGGCTTAAATATTGAAATGATGTTCACCATAATACTGACTTCTACCTCACAGAGTAAGGCCCACTGTCTTCCGGAAGCTAGCTGATGTTGTGGATGCCATCTGAAAATCTGTGACCATCTGTGGTGGTAAGTGGGTTTTCCATCTGTGCAAAAGGGTATTGGTGGTCATGTAGTCTCTTGGCACTCCATATCTGCAACCTGAGGGCCTCGGGACATAATCTGCTTAGTTATCCACAAAATGGGGATAACAAGCCCCACTTGCAATCAACTATGAGATGCTCCCCTCTAGTGATGAACAAATCATCAACATATAGTATGAGAATGAGTGTATCCTCTCCCCGAATGATGTAGTAGAGGTTTGGATCTGCCTCACTCTTCTCAAAACCCATCTGAAGCAAGTAGGAGTCAATCCTCAAATACCAAGCTCGAGGAGCTTGCTATAGACCATACAGTGTCTTTTTCAAGAGGCACACATGGGACTCTCTCCCCAACACCTCGAACCCCTTGGCTACTCAATGTATACCTTCTCCTCTATGAAGTCATTCAAACATGCAGTCTTCATATCCATCTGATGGATCTTCCAACCCATCTATGTTGCAATGGCCATAATACTCTTGATCGAAGTATATCTTGCAACTGGTGCGAATGTCTCATCATAATCAATTCCCTCAATTTGAGAGAATCCTCTCGCCACAAAATGAGCCTTGTGTTTCTCTATGCTACCATATGTAGAATACTTGATCTTGTACAACCACTTGGAAGTCACCATTGACTTCCCCTCAGGTCTAGGCACCACCTTCCACACATCATTGTGCATAATGGAGTCATACACCTCTTACATGGCCTCTCTCCAGACCTCTTGGTCTGCGTCCTTCGCAAAAGTAGTGGGATCGTAATCTATAATTCTCATCACCATGGCCAAGTACGAACCAAACCTCTCTTGTGGTCTTCTCTCTCTCATCAGCCTCTAAGGCTCACCAACTAGCTCCCTGGATTCCTTCAGTGTCTCCTGAAACCACCTCGATTTCCTCTTCCCTGAAGTAACCTCTTACGGAGTAGTCTCCTCATGCCCCTGAGTCTCATCCATAGATATCAGCATAGTAGTCTGAGATCTTGAAGCACGTGCACCTCATGTCTGTGTATAAGGCATATGTGATCCTATAGTTGTACTAGGTGGACCAGTCACCCCTGAACTCAGTGTACTCGACACCTGAGGCTGTGTCCCCTGTGTTGCATCACTTTGTATCTGTGGGACCTCCTCAACTCTGTCTCTCAACTCAAGAGATATCATGAATGCTCTATCCTCCTTGAATCTGACATCTCTCCTCATAACAACTCTCCTCAATGTTGGAATGTAGATCTGGTAGGCCTTAGAGACCTATGAATATCCAACTAGGATCCCCATCTTTGTAGTGGGATCCATTTTCGTCCTCTTCCCAGAAGGGACATCAGAGAACGTTAAACACAGAAATATGCGAAGGTGCTCAACATCAAGCCTACTCCTAATGAAGGCCTCCTCATGAGTCTTCCTCCCTAGATCTCTATGGGGACTCTTGTTCTGCAGATACACTGCAGTACTACAAGCCTTTGCTCATAAGAAAAATGGCAGTGCCTGATCATGTAACATCAATCTCACTACACCAACAATGGCCATGTTCTTCCTCTATGCAACCACATTCTGCTGGGGGTTGTAATGAACAGTCAACTATCTCCTGACACCCTGCTGGGTGTAAAATTCTGCAAACTCTGTGGAGGTATACTCACCCCTATTGTCCAACCGTAAGACCTTGATCTTTCTTCCTCTATGGTTCTCCACAAGAGCCTTAAACCCTTGGAACCTCTTGAATACCTCACTCTTGGTCATCAAGAAATAGATCCAGGTCTTCCTGGAGTGGTCATCAATGAAAGTCACATAGTACTCACAACCACCCAAGGAAACTCATGACATCGTCCCACACACATCAGTGTGTATCAAATCAAGTACCCCAATTGATCTACTGTCACTGCTGGGAATGATAGTCTTGGTGTACTTCCCAAGAGTACACCCTCTGCATACCTCCTGATGCTCAATGTCGAACTGTGGAAAACCTATCACAATATCCCTCAACACTCTCAAAGCTCCATGATGCAAATGAGCCATCCTTCGATGCCATAGCTCACACAATTGACTGCTACTGCTGCTACTAGCCAAACCATACAATGGCTGAAAAATTAATTTGTACAGATTCCCCTCACATGTCCCAATCACTCTGCCATAAGTGATACTAGACCATTTGGGTGAATGAGGACCTTTGTCCCTCTGAAGTGTTGATGAATGCATCTATGGGAGACATCCTCCAGCTTACAAACCTGTGAGATGTGGAACATAGCAGCTATGTGAAGCCTTTCTCTCAGCTTACAAACCTGAGAGAAATCCCCTAAGAAAGGTTCGTGGTTCCAGCCTGGGACAGAGCTAGAAACATAGAGATGACCTCCTCCATGACGTGAGTGAGAAGAACTCCAGATGATTATCCGGTGGAAAAGCGATCTGTTGAGTTAGGACGTGCCTGTGGCTGAGCACAAGGTGAACGTGGGAAATCCCAAAAGTGTTGGGCACATCATCATGTGAAAATAAATGAAGATGATGTGATGGCCTCCTCTGAGCAACAGAGTTGACAAGATGACTCCAGATGATTCTCCTGTCGGTGGCAGTGGAAAAGCAGATCTATAGAGTGGACGTGCCTGTGGATGAGCATAGGTGAATGTGTGAGGCCCTGGTTCACCTGTGTAGTGCAGTGAATCAAATCTATGACATCCCTATGGATCTGCCCCTAGTGGATGAGCAGTAGTGGGCGTATCAGATCCTTTGCTATATATATTGTTCAAGAGTCAGACCTACCTGTAACCCTAATTGTTATGTAAAGGGTACAGGTCGACCCCACCTTAATGTGATTAATAATAAATGTAAAAGATAGTTAATATTAATATTAATATTAATTATAATAAATAATAAAAATAATAATAAGTATATTTGACTTAGAGAGGCCGGCCCTGTTGTGCCAATAGATGCCCTTGTTAATTGGTCAGATTCTAATATAAGTAGGAGATGATTCTCCATTGTAGAACCATATCCTTCTTGTGTGTTTTGGAAATTTCAGCAAGTAATTCTCTTTGGCAAAGGTGCGCACCTCTCTTGGGCACTAGGGTTTCTAGGGCTTAAGCACCCTCTTGTGTGCTAAGTCATTTTTGGTGGTGAAAGGTCTTTCTCTTGAAGAATATAGCAAAGGATTTGGCTGGGTTTTCTTCCCTTGTTGAGAAGGGTTTCACAAGATACTTCTCGTGTTCTTGTGCATGGTGTTTCTTCTTGTGATCTTGGTTGCTACAACATTCTTGTTTATGGTTAAGACATGATCAAATTGAAATGAACTTCATTCTTAATCTAGCTTATGAAAAATCAACATGGCTTCATAGCATACGTCTTGAAGAACCCATTGCACGAGCATCTTTCACAAGAAAAAAAAAGGAAAAACGTCATTATTGCCGTACAAGAAAATTAGGGATTTTTATTGAAGAATTTTAGCCCAAAAACCATCTAGAAAAGTGCGCCCTAGCCCAAGGAACTCTTTGGCACCTTCAGCACACATTTTCAATGGATAGAACTCCCAGAAAGTGAAACCCTAGTTTTCACTGGTACTAGGAGTACCAGAAGCACCAGTCCAGAAATCTGCTGGTCAAGTTTGAGGGAGCAAAATTTGGATTTTCAGAAATATGACTGTACCAACATACTCGCCTTAGCTCAGCGCATCTAGCCCCTAGATCAGAATTTCAAAATTTGAAGTTTGAAAAATTAGGGTTTCCTCATTAAACCATAACTTGCAGTTGCAGTTGCAGTTTCAAAATAAGTTGCAGTTAGAGTTGCAATTTCAGTATCAGTTGAAGTATCAGCTATAGTACCAATTTCAGTCACCCTTGAAGTTCTTAAGAATTGGTAATTATTATCGTTGCTACCAGATGGTGCCACTACCTGCAAATGTTATCAGAGGTATGTACTCACATATGTTTAAATTGTTAATCTTTAAAGGGTATTTGCAGGAGAAGGGATCTCTTGCCATAGATCCAGAAGGATCTCAAGATCCAACACATTCAGAGGAATAATGCAACCTAGGTTTGATTATTCTGATATGCATCTATTTGTTATGATAATATTTTGATCTAGGTTGCATGTTGAAGCTATGACCATCATACTAACATTTGGTCAAAATTAAAGTCAAAGTATTAGACGGATTAAAGTTGACATCATAGAGTTTATTCTCTAACCCAACCTTCTATCAAGATAGCATAGTGTCATAGTACAAATTACAGGTTGAAGAAAGCACTTGTCATCTTGAGTGAAGGAGACTTGGAAGAAAAGAAACACACACTCATTCTTGAAGACAAGACTCCAGGTTCCAGGTTTGATTGTTAAGTTGATAAGATTCAAAATTACATATGACAAAGTTGATTACTACCCCTTTACAAGTAAACACTATAGTTGAGGTAGCAGACTTTGTAAAGTATTATACTTGGTAGCATGTGAGAATATTGAGATAAATGCTTAATGTAACAGATACAACTAACATCTCCTCTAGGAGAAACTTCTTGTGTTGTGTTAGCACTCTGTAATTTGCCTAAGGCTGTGAGGCAGTCACAGAGGCAACATCAAAACCACTTCGAGTCTTGGTCCTAGCCCTCCAAGACTCAGAGAGGGATCTCTCTGTCTGATATATCTTTGTTTGAAGAGGTATTAGGCTAGTTATGAAGAACATGGGTTGGGGTTTTAAATGGTTGTTTTGGAACAGCAAGGAGGGCCATTGGGAAAATGGGGTCTGCGCTTTAAACAAGGTGATTCACTCTCAGATTTGGACAAAGTTATTTCACAGGGAAAGGTAGTGGAAATATTGGATCGAATTAAGTATGGATGGCGTTGATTTGAGGAAGAAATAGGTGAGGTAAAATCCAGGCACAGGAGCAGCTAAGAATTTCTGAACTAAGCTTTAGTAGAAAACATAAAGATCATCAAAAACTCAGAGGCAGAGTATCTGTCGATAAATTCTGCTTCTATTACTTTCTTCGATATAATAAGAATTGAAAACAAGCATAATGATCACGAGAAACGATGAAATAGAGAAAAACACCACCAATCTCGCCACAAAGAATCACCTTGTAAAAGAAAACATGCTCATTGTTGATTGATCATCTAAATATTACAAAAATATTCTTTGGTCATACACAACCCATGCTCGACTAGGAACCTCATAGGTCGAACCCTTTTACATAAAATCCTCTGAATAAATAGGATATATCATCCCAATAAGTTTCGGAAGTCGGTTTAACCACTTCGGCCAAAATAACCACTCCCACAAAATTTGGAGCTGTCTGCCATGAAAGATGGGCCAAACTGCTGAAAAATGTGGTTGCGTTTATGGTTTTGTATCTCTCGAATTGTGATAGTTGTGTATAAATTGAAAGAGGTTATTGTAGATGGGAATGTTCTAAGAAAAAACCTCCTTCAGTTTGTAAGTTCGTCCCCATATGGCCGTAACAGCTCACGCAAGATCGGGACTGAAATGGAAAATTAAAAATCTGGAAAAATAGGCCCTGGAGATAATGTCTTCGATTCTCCCTTATAGTAACTCCGCTGAAAAAACTGAGAGAGTTTTTTTTTTTTTTTTTCTCTTTGTCCCCCTCTCTCTTATTTCAAAATCCATTTCGCGTTTTCCCAAAAATTGATGAAAGAAGGGACAGCAGAGTAACAGGCAAAATGTAGACAAAGGTAAAGTGGTTTTGTTCGCGAAGCGCAAATTCCGGACCCCCCCTCTCGTTAAATTCCGGACGGTGAGGGAGGGTCCGAAATTTTTATGGACCGTTTAATATTTTTGATGTGACGTTTTATTAAATGGAATAGAATTGGGTTTAATTGGGATTCCGGACCCCCCCTCGTTAAAAGCTCGGAAGGTGAGGGGTCAGGAAAAGATTATGGAGCATTGATTAATATAGTAGATATGGATGGAGAGGCGTTGTTGCATGGAACATGGCGGGAGTCTTGGTAGGAGTGGAAGGTGACGTAGGGAGTGGTAGGGGGTGGTGAGTGGAGTGTGACGTGAGGGGAGTGAGAGGGTAGACTTAGGTTAATTTTGTTTTATGTTTTGATTTTTGTTTTTGTTTTTTAATAATTTGTTTATTATATGTAATACGTTTGGTTAGTTTTACGTTTTGTTTTTTGTTTTAAGTTTTATATTATGTTTGTTTTTATATTTTACTATTTAAATGTTTTATATATTATGTAGGTTTATTATAATATGTTTTTTATATATAATTTTTGTATTTTATTATATTTTGTTTTAATTTTTTATTTGTTTTGTACTTTTGTTATTTTTTTAATATTTAACTAATCTAATTACTAACCTAGTTACTACTTAGGTTTTAGCTTGAGTAATAATTAATTAATTATTAATTAATTGTCATCAGTTATTATTTTATTAGTTTTAACCTATAACTATACTAACCTTACTTATTTAATCCTTCAAAGCAGGATTATTAATTTAATGTTTTATCCTATAGGTTCATTTATTCAGGGATAGAAGGTGGGTGAGGCATATTCAATGGGTTGGAAAGACAAGGGAGTGAAGGCGCGGTGGAGGATGAAGGATGCAACAAATGATGGAGGATCGGTGAGAATGGATGGTGGGAGAGCAAGAATCAACCGGGCAGGACTTCGTCATCCACAGAGAAAAAGCGCCAAATCAACGGTTAACGATGATTAAGCCTATAATTATAGGACCCCAACATAAGCTCCACGTGTGGATAAGCTGACTTCTTCGGGAAGGTGTCAAGAACCCGCAGGAGACTTCTGAATATGCGGACCAGAGCTTTATCCATTGTGATGATCCCAAAAAACATTAAACTTGTACATGTTTTGATCTTGCAGCTGAAACCAAATGAAAATAAACAGTGCTTAAAAGTGCTGGAATCGAGCTTACTTATTTTCCTACCTACCCTCTTGCAATCATTGCTTTCGACTAGGCTTAATAAAAAAATTCCAATGAAACCAATCAATGGGATTTGTTGAAGTGGCTCTGTTCTTTCCTTTGCCTTCATTGATGAGCTTCGAGAAATAAGTCTATTACTTGTGTGAGGTAATTCCCAACCTACTTAAACATGAATTTGATCAACCCAGCAATAGGAAAAACATCGACGGAAAAATATCACATTAAAAATTCCTCCCATATGGTAGCTCTGGGGATCTGATTATTGGTTTGGCCCATCTTTTGATTTCAACTTCAAACAACTCAACATCAGACTTCGATTTTTTCAGCTATGCATTTTGTGTTTTTCAACACCTCTTTATATATTTGTGGATGCTCTGTTGGTTTGTGAAATGATGCCTCTATTGAACACACCCCTTTAGCTGACTGTCTTAACATATCCATATCATAGCGGCGTTTTATCCCATAGGCGGAGGATCAGAATGATTTTGATCACACAGACCATCCAACCGATCAACTATTGGATCCAGAAAACAGCAGCTAGACTATTGCATTGATTCAAATGATATTTCCTGACCTTTGATGTATTTATCCCCTTCAACACTTGTCAAGAGTCTTCTTCAAAAGTCAGAAATGAATTAAAGCACAAATAAGGTATAGTTTTTTATTAACTCATAATTTGCCTCAAGCTTTAATCTTTCATATGAAATTGAAAATCAGAAGTAGAGACAAATCTTTAACGATCTGAGTTTGGACAACATCCATATCTACGAGATTTTACCGTATCTTCCTCATAGATTTATTCATAGTATTGTGCAAGGGATGATTATTTGCATCTGAACGATGGCGATCTTCTTCACCACCAATGACATTATGACCCAGTTTCTCTGACGGTCAACCTATTTCCAGCTCCATGATCATCCCTCATAAAGTTTACATTTGGAAAATCATGGATGAAATTCCATTGAACATGTATATCATGTCAGTTGGTTGTTTCTCTACAAGTCGAGATGGATCTTCATCTATGACTGTGCTGTGAATTGAATCCATGAACGAATCATTATTCAAACCATGGTACCGAGGATGAGCAGAAAAATGTTTTGGAACAATGACGTTTTCTTTCTCTGAGATCAGTGGGACATGGTGTCTTTGGACAACAAACTCCTCTTTTATGATAATCTTCTGCATCAGCTTTTCCATGACGCTAGCCAAAATCTGCAGTTTAGCTTCGATGATTTCAGCTGCTCCATTTCTTTGTCCTTCTTGTGACTTCTCTTGATCCCGGCAAGTTGGTTTCCACATCAACTGCAATGCTTTTCATTTATTCAAGGCTTGTAGTGTTCCTTTCTCTTAACTATAATGTCATCTCAGGATCGAAGGCATAGGTATGCAAGTGGTTGATCCTGGGGGTGGTCTTATATCAAAAGGCATTGCATGATACACCTTATTAAATCTGGTTGAGAACTGTTGTACTTTATCCCCTGTCTTTATTTTCAAGTGGTCATACTCTTCTAGGAGGGGGAAAACATTTCTCATGACCACGCATCTATCTAGGAAAACTTGCATGAATTGATGAAAATTTATGATGCTTGCAGATGGAAGACTTTTGAACCAATTTTTAACCTTGCCTTGCAAAGGCAGAAAACATCACGATCTGAGACATCCTCATCTTCAAACTCATAAAGGTCAAAGGAAATATTCAATTTTTTGAATATGCTTTTCAGCGATGATCTTCTCATTTTCTCCATCAAACCTAGTCATATTATTGGTGTAATTGGTAGGGAGTTCATGGAGAATAGGAAGCAAATCTAGAAAGTTGTCTCGATTAAAGGATTTTTGCAAGCACAGAGATGGAAACAAGGGAGCTTACAAACATCGAGAGAGTTTTAGCAAGAGTAGGAGGCAAAGAAGGAGGCTTATGTCTCACAAGGGTTTCTCTGAGTGCATCTGGGATGTGTATAGGTGTATGAGCATGTACATGATCTACAGTTGGGGATATGATCTCTTGAGATTCATCAATTGAATGATGGTCAAGTAATCTTCAGCAATAAACTTTTGATCAGGTACTAGAAAAGACAAGACATAATTGCAGATAAAAACCAAAGATGTCTTGAATGCAATTTGAGCTTGAGTACATAGTCTTTCTAGACTGCTTGGCCATTCTTTAGGTTCCTCCTCCAGTGGAGTCTCTGAGTTGTCAGCATGCGGAGAGTTGTTTGGAGTCGCCCGGTGAATGATCTCAACCTTCTTGTGTGTGGTCACTGTCCACCATGGTGATCATATAAGGAGCTTGAAGTGTACTCTTGGGAAAGTCCCGATTAGGTCCACCATTATGTTAACTCTGTACTTTCAAAGGTATTGAAAGTCCGGAAGGTAACCATAAAACCACTTCAAGTCTTGGACCTAGCCCTCCAAGACTTAGATAGGGATCTCTACATGCGATATAGCTTTGTTTGAGAAGGTATTAGGCTAGTTATGAAGAACATGGGTTGAGGTTTTAAATGGTTGTTTTTGGACAACAAAGAAGGAGACCGTGGGCAAATGGGGTCTCGCGCTTTAAACAAGGTGATTCACATCTCAGATATGGGCAAAGTTCTTTCACAGGGAAAGTTAGTGGAAATATTGGATCAAATTAAGTATGGATGGATTTGATTTGAGTAAGAAATAGGTGAGATAAAATACATGCACAGGAACGCTAAGAATTCCTGAACTAAGCTTTAGTAGAAAACATAAAGATCATCAAAAGCTCGAGGAAGTATCTGTGATAAATTATGCTTCTATTACTTTCCTTATGATAATAAGAACTGAAAACAAACATAGTGATCACAGGAAAAACATTAAATGGAGAAAAACACCACCAATCTCACCACCTGGGAATCCTGTAAAAGAAACATGCTCATTGTTGATTGATCATCTAAATATTACCAAAAATATTCTCTGGTCATACATAGCCCATGCTCCATCTAGGAACCTCACAGGTCGAACCCTTTTACATCAAATTCTTTGAATAAATAGGATATATCATCCCAATAAGTTTAGGAAGTCGGTTTAACTGCGTCGGTAAAAAATAGCCACCACTCCACAAAATTTTACATTAAAAATCATCTCTATAAATAGGAGAGGTCTCCTCATCAAGTTGCAAGATTTGGTTTAACTGCCTCAGCCAAAAATAGCCACCACTCCCACAAAATGTGGAGTTTTCTGCCATGAAAGACGGACCGGTTTTCTGCAAACAATGGGTCCGAACAGACGTGATTTTCTCTTCAATGATGACACCTGGGAGAAAACTGAATGATTTTATTGTATATGGGCATGTGCTGGACAAAAACCTCCTTCGGTTTCACCAAATTCGTCCCCAGATGGTCGTAACAGCTCCTGGAAGATCGGGACTGTAACGGAAAATTGAGAATCTGGAAAGATGGGCCTCGAAGATGGCTTTGATTCTCTTTTCTCATGGCTCCGTTGCAAAAACTGAAAGAGGTTTTTGTTCTTCAGCCCGTTCTGAGAAAAAACCTCTCTCGGATTTTTAAAATCCGTCTTCATTTTCCCAAAAATAGATCTGAAAGAGGACGTGGTAAAACGAGCAAAAATGGCAAGACAAAGGTAAAAGTGGTTTTTTTCACGAAACGCAAAATTCCGGACCTCCCCTCTCGTTAAATTTCGGACGGTGAGGGGGGGTCCGGAATTTTTATGGACCGTTTAATAGTTTTGATGTGACGTTTGATTAAATGGAATAGCATTGGGTTTAATTGGGATTCCGGACCCCCCCTCTCGTTAAAGCTCGGAAGGTGAGGGGGGGTCCGGAAAGTTTATGGAGCGTTGATTAATATGGTAGATATGGATGGAGGGGCGTTGTTGCATGGAACATGGGCAGGAGTCTTGGTGGGAGTGGAGGGTGACGTAGGAGTGAGGTATGGGGGTGGTGAGTGGAGTGTGACGTGAGGGGAGTGAGGGGGTAGACTTAGGTTAATTTTGTTTTATGTTTTTTATTTTTGTTTTTTGTTTTTTAATATAATTTATTATATGTAATACGTTTGGTTAGTTTTTACGTTTTGTTTTTTGTTTTAAGTTTTATATAATTTGTTTTATATTATGTTTGTTTTATATTTTATTTAAATGTTTTTATATATTATGTAGGTTTATTATAATATGTTTTATATATATATATATATATATAATTTTTGTATTTATTATATTTTGTTTTTAATTTTTTATTTGTTTTATTACTTTTTTTTTAATTATTTAACTAATCCTAATTACTAACCTAGTTACTAACTTAGGTTTTTAACTTAATTAATAATTAATAATTAATTAATGATTAATTAATTATTAAATAGTTATTTATTTATTAGTTTAACCTATCTTAACTATACTAACCTTACTTATTTAATCTAATTAACTGGGATTATTAATTTAATGTTTTTATCCTAAGTTCATTTATTCAGGGATAGAAGGCAGGTGAGGTGTACTCAATGGGTTGAAAAGACAAGGGAGTGAAGGCGCAGCGGAGGATGAAAGATGCAACAAAATGATGGAGGATCAGGCGAAATGGATGGTGGGAGGAAACGGGATCAACCGAGCCAGACTTCGTCATCACGAGGGAAAACGCCAAATCAACAGTCGAAGAATCGATTCGCCTATAATTATAGGACCCCAACATGTTGATCCCAGGTTACCATGGAAGAATGGTTGATCACAACACTAGAAGAGTGTTGACCTCATTTCGCATTGTATTTCTTACTTTTGATCTTTGCTTCAGAGAGGTCACAAGTGATAGCTCTAAAGGATCTACTGTGATGATTATTCATGTTTTTTGTTTTATCTACTATTATGAAAAGAGTATTATTCTTGCTTGTTGTTTTGTTGACCTTGTTTAGGTCACAGGTGATAACCTTGAGGAAGCCATAGTGAAGGTTGCAGAAGGCAACATATTAGATGAGATATGAAGCAGACTATGTACATGACCATATACATTCATGTACCCAAAGAGATGAAGTCCAAGCTAGATCCTTTAGGAAGAAAGGATACAATAAATCTTCAAAGACATCTCTAGAAAGAGACAGATTGAGATAAGCAGAGACGTTGTCCTTGAAGAAGAGACAGTTTTTCAAAGAACCAGAGAATCTCAGATGGAGATTGACAGTGAGACAATACCTTCTCCCCCTTCAGCAATTCATAGGGAGACAGACATTACCCTAGGTTATCCAGGATCTCTATTTGATATGTTCAGAGATATTGCAGTAAGGCATAAAATGCCTACCTAGGCTCACTCAGCAAGAGGCAGAGAAACCTACAAGCCTCTCAAGGCACATTCCGAGAAAGAAAATGAGATTTTCGAGCTATCCTTCAGTCATGAGCCACTTCATTGATGTTGAGATTCCTTGTCTTAAAGAAGCAACAAGAGAACCGATATGGAAAGATGCCAGAACAGAAGAATACCAGTATATCTTAAAGAATGATGCATAAGATATTATTCAGGGACTAGAAAGGGAAGTCTCTGGTAACTTCCAGGTAGATCTATAAGATCAAGTATGCAGCTAATGGAAGTGTCGAGAAATACAAAACGATATCTATAGCCAGAGGTTTCTCATAAACAGAGGGAGTTGTCTATGATGAGACACTTGACCCAGTGAACCCGATACACTTCCATCCGTACTACCATCCATGAGTTGGAAACTATAGCAAATAGATAGATTCTTGATGACTTTTAACAAGAGTATTGTTATACAGTGCTGGTGACGAGAACCTAATCCTGATAACTTATTCAGAAAGCGTTGTTGTTGGATACAAGTAATCCTTGACTTTTGAAATTGAGATGAAGAATCCGAGTATGATGCACTACTTCTTGGGACAAGAAGTATGACAGAGGATCGATGAGATTTTCCTGAGACAAGGAAAATATACAGTAAAATTATTAAAATGTTCAGTATGACAGAATGCAAAATCCACCGTGATGGAACTAAAGAAAAGGATTGATGATAAACAAGATTGATCCACAGTGGATTGGATCACTGATATATCTGGTTAACACCAGACTTGATTTATACCATACAGTGAAATGTGTTTAGAAATTTCAAGACAGATTCAAGGTACAGTCAAATATGGCTTGAGACATGCCTCCAGTACAAACTTGAGTTTGCAGGATATGTCAATTCTGATTGAGCAAAAAGTATAGTGGACCAAAAGAACACATCTGGTTGGTGTTCTACCATGAAGTGTTCATGAAACAGGAAACAAGACTCTGTGGCCTTAAGCACCAGAGAGGCAGAGTATATAAGTGTGCGAAGCAATATGGCTTCACAAACTGTTGACATATTTATTTGGCCATGAGATGGATCCTATGATGATAACCAAGAGCTGTGTGTAAAGCTCTGTGAAAACCCAGTGTTTCTTGATGGTTCGAAACACGATGAGATGAAGTATCCTTATATCAAATATATGACACAAAAGGAAAATTGTAGACTTGCAGTAGCTTCCCACACCTGAGAAGACTATAGAAATTTACACCAAATAAACTTGGTGAAGAACCCCTTCCGAGTTAAGAGGGAGTATGGATGATTTTAGCCAAAAAAAAAAATCAGAGTACATCTGTATGAGACTTGGATTGATGAAGAATGCCTCCATAGTTGAGAGGGAGTGTTGATGAATGCAGTTATGGGAGACATCCTCCAACTTACAAACCTGTGAGATGTGGAACATAGCAGCTATGTGAAGCCTTTCTCTCAGCTTACAAACCTGAGAGAAAGCCCCTAAGAAGGGCTCATGGTTCCAACCTGGTACAGAGCTAGGAATGTAGAGATGACCTCCTCCATGACGAGAGTGAGAAGAACTCCAGATGATTATCCGGTGGAAAAGCGATCTGTTGAGTTAGGACGTGCTTGTGGCTGAGCATAAGGTGAACGTGGGAAATCCCAAAAGTGTTGGGCACATCGTCATGTGAAAATAAATGAAGATGATGTGATGGCCTCCTCTGAGCAACAGAGTTGACGAGATGACTCCAGATGATTCTCCTGTCGATGGCAATGGGAAAGCAGATCTGTAGAGTGGACATGTCTGTGGGCGAGCATAAGTGTACGTGTGAGGACCTGGTTCACCTGTGTAATGCAGTGAATTAGATCTATGACATCCCTATGGTTGTGCCGCTAGTGGATGAGCAGTAGTGGGTGTATCATATCCTTTGATATATATATTGTTCAAGAGTCGGACCTACATGTAACCCTAATTGTTATGTAAAGGGTACAGGTCGTCCCCACCTTAATGTGATTAATAATAAATGTGAAAGATAATTAATATTAATTATAATAAATAATAAAAATAATAATAAGTATATTTGACTTAGAGAGGTCGGCCCTGTTGTGCCAATAGAAGCCCTTGTTAATTGGTCAAAGTCTAATATAAGTAGGAGATAATTCTCCATTGTAGAATCATATCCTTCTTGTGTGTTTTCGAAATTTCAGCAAGTACTTCTCTTTGGCAAAGGTGTGCACCTCTCTTGGGTGCTAGGGTTTCTAGGGCTTAAGCACCCTCTTGTGTGCTAAGTCATTTTTGGTGGTGAAAGGTCTTTCTCTTGAAGAATATAGCAAAGGATTTGGTTGGGTTTTCTTCCCTTGTTGAGAAGGGTTTCACAAGATACTTCTTGTGTTCTTGTGCATGGTGTTTCTTCTTGTGATCTTGGTTGTTGCAACATTCTTGTTTATGGTTAAGACATGATGAAATTGAAATGAACTTCATGCTTAATCTAGCTTATGAAAAATCAACATGAAGGACACCTCAAATCCCCTATCTTGAATGGAGGGAACAGAAATCAAATTCTTCTTCAGCCGAAGGACATAGAATACATTCCTGAACATCAAGGGTGGCCTCAACTCCCTTTGAAAGGAAACTGTGACATGCCCAGCCGCCCTGACTATAGTGTTATATCCAAGCACTATCTCCAACTTGATCTCTCAATCTCTGAGATCAGTGAAGTGCTCTCTGACACCTGAGTCCTGACATACCTGACATATGACTGGATGCTCCACTGTCTATGTACCATATGCGGGATGGTGTCTCAATTGTCGAGTAACAAATGATCAAGGAACACTCCCACTCAAACTCAGAGACAAACTCATCTTCCTTTGATGTCGTTGTTGTACCACCGTACTTCTTCTTTCTGTTGGGACATTGTCCAACATAGTGCCCCATCTTGTTACAAGCAAAGAATTTAACTTTTCTTATATGCCTCTGTTGCTCACCTCCTCTATGATGTTGCTTAGCCCCACCCTTGGGACCTTTCTTGGTCTTCTTCTTTCCCTTTTCCAAAAGAGCAAGATCACCCTCATCATCCCCACCACGTTGCTGACTAGTAGATCCTGATCAAAATCTAAGCTCCTCCTATACAAAGTCATCCCAGCGCCTCTCCCAACTGGGCATATGCTCTCTAGCCACGATGCCTCGTACAAAGCTCTCCCAAGGTTTGGAGAGGCCATTTCAGGTTGTCTTCTCCAACTCAGATGGATCCACTATCTCACCCACAACTGTCAACTCGTCATGAATATGAGAAAATCTAGTGAGAATTGAGGTAACTAAATCAGTCTTCGTCATCTTGGTGCCCCTTAACATCTCCTGGAGAACCATCTTCCGATTTTGGTTAGGGATTTAATAAAAGACCACACAAGGACTGCCACATATGAAATGTGAAGTCCTTACCAGATACATGAGGAATGATATGGTCTTTCACCACATCCAAGATAGTCCTCTTGGCCTTGATGTTCATCTTCCTGAACTCTGCCAAGAGCACTTCATCTGTAGGAGGAACCACAAGATTTTCCACAATATCCCATAGCTCAAGTTCCTCCAAGATCAAGACTATCCTAGCTCTCCACGGAGACCAATTTCCATCCCCTGCTAGCATATCCTCCACCCTCAACCTAGCAACCAACAAGGCTGCCATCATATGCTAAAACTGATGCTAACTACTGTCTAGGTGAGACAAAAATCTGTCCATTGTTTGCAAACTAAATCAGCTAACTCTTGTGCCCTTTGGCTTTGATACCATGAAGAATTTTGAGGATCCTATAAGGCTACCCAAAAGGTCTTTCTTTGACTTTATTGGGCACTATTTTCAAGGTAAGAATAGGTCGCTTTACTTGTTTTTTTAGGACAGACACCAAATATGAACTTGCTGCCCACTAAATCTCCCTTTAAGGAATTGATTCACTACTCTTTTGAAGCTGTTGTTTGAAGGGTTTAATTAGGATGTTTTGTTGTCCAAGATTAGCACATTCAAACTACTTTAAAATAGAAAATACCCTCTAGATCTTTTCCACTTTTAGTCCTAATAAAGAAATATGCAAACCACAAATTTATACACAGGTATTTTTTGTCAACATGACCCTGGAAAAACCCCCATGGAGAAAACCAGTAGAAGAGAAATTTTATTATGGAGATCTCAAGCAAATATAGCAACAAGGAAATAATACAAAGTAACCTGATACAAAAGCTAGCTCCTCTCAAGCTTGGCTTCACAGACTCCTTGCGATCTACGCCCCCTTTCCTGCTTGCCTGCTAGCCTTGAAGAATGTGTCCCTTCACTACATGCACCTCTCCCTTGAGCTTGTACGCACCTTCACAAGGATGTGCGCCCTCCTCTCAATATGCCCCCAACCTCAAGATCATGTGCCCCTTCTCACAAAGTGTGCCCTCCTTCTCCAAAATTTCTTCCCCTCTCCTCTTTGCCTTCACTCAACTCTCTCAAGTGAACAATATTTATTTTCCCTTCTTTCCTCTCCTTTAGCCTCATCCTTAGGCCAACCTAGGAAACCAATGGATAATATTAGATCTAGGCGAACCAAGATCAAGGGTGGAGATTAAATCTCCACCTTGACTTAAGTTTCCTAAGTCACTTTATGTTAATAAAGTCACTTTGTGACTTAAGTGCTAATAAAGTCACTTTGAATTTATAACATAAAGTAAAGTGGTGAGAGTCAAATATTCCCCCCTTTGAGTTAGACACTCAATAACTTAAGGGGACCACTTTCCAAGGTACCCAAATCTCAACAGATAAACACGCAACCTCTTCACTGGTAATGGAAGTGTTGCATTTCTCTGCATTTGTCTCCATAAATGCATTGTGGCTTGGTCAAAGTTGACTCAGATTTGTTGATTCATCCTCCAAAACATTAAAATTGGATACACCTTTGTTCCCATATAAAGCGTTATTGTTGATTGATATTGAAATTGATCTTGGATTGATCTAATTTTATATTCTCCTCAAAAGCACTTTTGTCTGATTATAGATACACATAGTTTGTCCCAATACTTATTTGTAGTGCTATAAATAGCATGCTTTTCTTCTAGATAACATTGATATTAAGTTGGCATACAAAGTTGGAGACCATATCCTCCCTAGCAGTGCCTTTCATAAATCAATGCTTTAATCATAGATAAGCAAAGCAACAACATATTCAAGACAAAAGTGACATTGCTTTTCCTAAAGATAGCTAAGTTCTTTCCAAGTGTAATGTTAAGTGTCCTTATTTTAGATGATGGCAAGGTGAATCATCATACAATGTGTCGAATTAAGGCTTCTATTGTAGCACTAGATCTTATGCTTATTTCCTCATGTAAAACGTCAAGTTACATGTACATCTTCTTCACTGTTGGCTTCCACCACTGGTTTGTCCTAAACCATTGATGTGGATTGGGTGCAAGCATTGCCTTCATGTAACACTAATATTTTTAGCAAAGACAAAGATAATTTTAGTGAGTGGCATCCCTATCATCTTATTAGAAATTAAGGAAAATTAATTGAATTATATGCAAACGTTGATTCACAACCAAGCTACAACCATGTGCCTGTCAGCAATCCTCCTTAACAAAAACTCTATAGTGTGATCAAGTAGGTGTTGTGCTTTGGAATTTTATACATGTCTACAAGTTGAGATTCATGCTTATCTTTACACGTGATGCACTGAAATCGTCCTCTTCTAGATTGACTGGTATAAGTGAACATGATGAAAGCACAACTCCAAATACTCGACACTAGCAAAAGCATGAAAAACTTGTTGACAAGATTGAAGCCATATGAGAAAAAATATAGGAAATAAATTGTACAAGGGTTGCACCATATAAACATCCACATTATTATGAGTTTGCAGTGGCAAAAAACTAGGATACAGAAGAATCAATTGTTGGGATTTGGGTACCTTGGAAAGTGGTCCCCATGTGCTTATGACTCTCTAAGCACAAAGGGGGAGACTATTACCCTTGTACTATGTAGTTTGTGTCTAATTTCACTTTCACTTAGGAGATTTAAGTCAAAAGTGAAATTTGGTCATTTTAGCCTAAAGTGACAATTAATTCACAATGTGGGTGAACTAATAGACATAAAGTGGAAACTATGGAAACTTAAGTGAAGTGGGTTTTTGAGTTGAGATATATGTGAGATGATCTCAACCATTTATTAGAGATGATATGTGAGATCTCATACATCCATTCTTTTATGTTTCCTTATGCTTCCTAAAGGAGGGCGCAAGGGACAAAGGAGGCTTCATTCCTTGTTATGTTCACTTGAGGAGAAGGAGAAAGGGAAAGAGGATGAGAACAATTGCATTGAGAGAGGAGAGCTTGGGCGCATGCTTCCATGGAGATAGGCATTTATCTTAGGCTTCAGTTATTTGATGGTGATCACATCTGCTAGGAGGAGTCCGCACCATAGGAGTGGATGCACAGCTATCTGGTAGTAGTTTTGCTTGGAGAAAGCCAGTTCTGACAGGTTCAGTCGAGAGGCAGCATAGGAGAGCACATTCCTGTGGAGGGATTTCTTCATTAGGTCAAAGAGGAAGGAGAGAACTTCATTTCAATGGAGAGAGCAACAAAGGGAAAGGGCTCACCTGAGTTTGGGCGCATATCTCACTGGATCTTGTGGCAAGGCTCGTGAGGAGCTTGCTATGTATATAGGTTCCTTTGTATTGTATTATTTGTTTTATCTCATGCTTTGATCATCATTATATAGACATATATCCCAAACTAGTTTTCCCCGGGGGGGGGTTTATCTAGGGTCATGTTGACCAAAAATACATGTGTCAAATTTCTGCATGCTTAGAAGTGTAGATCAACATTTTAAAGTTCAAAGATCTAGAGGTAGTGTTATGTGTTTTAATTTATTATGCATGCGCTAACATTGAGTAAAGAAAACACTTGCAAGGGCACCTTAAAAGAGCACTTAACCATTAAACATTGAGCAGAAAGTTGGGTGATTATTTGTTGTCCTAAAACAGTAAGAGAAGACAGCCACACAGTTGAAACTTAGAGCCATACTAAGGCAAGGACAGACCTTAGGTGGCAACCTCATAGGACCTTAGAAAATATAGGAAATAAATTATACAAGGGTTGAACCATATAAACATCCACATTATTATGAGTTTGCAGTGACAAAAAACAAGGATACAGAGGAATCATTAATGTTTATATCAACAATTACTTTATAAAAATCAAAGGTATCATCCATCTATATACAGGAAAATAAAATGTGATCATGTCAAAACACTACTAAAGTCAAAACACAATAAGGATCACTTTTGGAGGAACTATTGATGATGAAAATCACTGTGTGTAACTCTATGAAGGTCATACTTTGGCTTGTAGAAATCTCGGAGGTCCTATGAGGTTGCCACCTAAGGTCTATCCTTGACCTTAGTATGGCTCTAAGTTTCACCTGTATGGCTGTCTTCTTTTGTTTTTTAGGACAGCAAACAATCATCCCACTTTTTGCTCAATGTTTTGAAGGTTAGGTGCCCTTGCAAGTGTTTTCTTATCTCAATGTTAGCACATGAAATATAACTTAAAACACATAACACTACCTATATATCTTTAACTTTAAAATGTTGATCTACACTTTTCAGCATGCATAAATTTTACACAGGTATTTTTGGTCAACATGACCCTGGATAAACCAACCCCCCCCGGGGAAAACCAGTTTGGGATATATGTCTATATAATGATGATCAAAGCAAGAGATACAAAAAGTAATACAATACAATGGAACCTGTATACATAGCAAGCTCCTCACAAGCCTTGCCACAAGATCCAGAAAGAGAAAGTGCCCAAACTCAGGTGTGCCCTCTCCCTTTGTTGCTCTCTACACTGAAGTGAAGCGCTCTAGATCCTCTTTGACC
>SNQJ01S0124402.1:0-26601 GCA_010110895.2 Picea sitchensis | reverse complement strand
AAACTATGACTCATCAAGATGTACCAACATCATCAACTATACACCTCATGTATGTGCCAACTCATCAACTACTTGTCTCAACCATGTACCCAACATGTACCTCAACCAAAATCCCTCACCAATTTCATCATCCAAATCTGATTTGTAACTCTGTAATAGACCTAGTGTATATGATCAGATACCTACAAATCTTCCTTAACTTTAGCAACAATAAACTATCATTCTCATCAAACTTTACTTTAGTCTCACATGACTAATTTTGGATTAGTCAACAACCCTAACTTGAAATAATGATAACTATGTACTTGTAATGATTAAAGATATGAAAATAGTAAAAAATGTTCTTCATTGTCGTTTATGCATTTCCTATAGGTTTCACTGCTTGGAACCTCTCAGAAAAGGATTTATAGAAAAAATGGCATACCTTGTTGAATTCTGGCTTATTCTAGAGAGGGCGATTGTAGAGCATGCCCCACACAGAGTATTTTTTTATTGATATGAAAATGGTACATAGAATACTACAGAGTGTACTCTAAAAAATACATTTGGTATTACTAAATTTGGATCTGTTATGAAGAAGTTATGACATTTTTACCTGAAACACTTGTTTTAGACTAGTTTCAAGACTAGCCACAAACCCTATTTTCAGCAAAGTGTAACTCCAAAAATACAACGACCCACAAGGTGACATTTTTAATATAGCCACTTGGATAGGTTTACTCAAAGGCTTCCAGATTTCACTATTTGAATCATTCTAGAAAAAAAATTATTTCAAAAATGGTGAGATGACCTGTAAATAACATACCTTAGAAAACATTATCAAAATAATTTATCCTGCCTTGAATTTCAGCCTTCATTACTTCACCTTCCCTATGAAATTTTCCTTAGATATCCTTTGATTACTTCAATAACTTATAAATATTCAAGATGCTCAAGTGTAATTGAAATTAGTGACCCTTGCCTCTTATTTATACTTTTATGTAGCTTCCTCAAGGGGTTACCTTCTAACCATCTTAAATAACTTTCCTTATTTTAGGGCTAACCCATTTCTAACCACTTTTCCACTTAGTAATTTATCCATTAACATTATTATTTAAATAATTTCTTCTTTGCAACCACTTTGACTACTTTGATGTTTTGGGGCTTCTAGATGATTCATGAGGGTTCTCCAACTTAACCAGGAGGACTTATGTGATGTTCCACATACCACCGGAAATGGCATGACATGTACTATCCAACTAGAATATTCTTATTTAAATAGTGTCTTATTTTCAACCACTTTGACTACTTTGATCTTTGGGGGCTTCTAGATGACTCATGAGGGTTCTCCAACTTCACATGGCCATAAATATCTGACTGTGAGGAGTTATGTGACATTTCACATACCACCAGAAATGGAATGACATGTACTATATATATAGAATAGTATTACCTTCAAATATATTAAAAATCATACCATTATACATCAAACAAACTTGGGTTCTTTACCGAAACCTTTGTGCTACCGGAATTCGATACCAAAATTTCTTCAAGGGTTGACATCAATGAAAACCAAACCAAATAATCAACACCCTTGTCTCCCTCTCCTTGAGACAATTTTGTAATCACAACTGTAACATCCCACTCTTGCATGCACATGTTATTGACTTATTCTTTGAGGACACTTGCATGCAAGTGATCTGGTTATAGTATATGGTTATTTGTTTCACTTATGTATTATTATGATGATGTTGAAGGATTATGATTTTATGTTATTTGATATATGCCTATTGAAATATGTTATTGATGAGTTTCCCTRARTGTGYAGGACACTTGACARATTGTGGATATCAATGGCATCAATGAACCTCCTTGGATTCYAGATTGATTCAGAGAGTGGACTGTATTGTTTGAGTATTTCATTTATGAATATGTGACATATGATTGATTATATTATAATGTWKTATATGGATCTTTGACAGTGTTTTTGTAATGAATGTAGGTTGATGAATGCTTCCTAATATGAMTCACATAARGAGTAAAGGAKTCATGCACATATACCARATATTGAGGAAGAGGTGTGGCAACATCYTTGTCATARCCTACTAGCACTCCCATCATGGATCGTATTGTAGGTTAATGATTACCTAGTTATAGATTTATATGATGTCGTTAGGGAAAACTGAGACAGTCGCTCCCGAAGATTTCTAAAAGGTGTGCAATAAAGTAGGGTYCTTATTCCTTAGAAGCCCTTGWTCTCTCACAAGYAGTGTGCATGTCTCATCCAAGACTCACAAAGATGAGGGAAGACCTTAAKMCCTTATTMTWWTRGAAAGGAATGAAAGAAKACATACTCAGTTACATGGYGCAATGTATAGAATGCCAACAAGTGAAAGCTGAACACAGACATCTGGTAGGATTACTACTTCCACACRTTATTCTRGAATYGAAATGGGAGGTCATTTCGATGGAATTTATTGTTGGTTTTCCACTGATGGMAAGGATGCACGACTYGATTYTYRTGGTAGGTGACACTCTGACAGAGARTKCACATTTTATCCCTATGCGTAYGATATATCAAGTGCYAGACATAGCTATATTTTTTAGCAGYGAGATTGTGAGGTTACATGGTGTGCAAAAAATKATCATATCTGATAGAGGATYGATGTTTACARGACATTTTTAGACCAGTTTCCAAGAGTCCTTGGGGACACAACTGAACTTTAGTACAACATATCACCCTAAGAAAKAKGGGCAGATAGAAAGAATGAACCAAAATTTRKAATATATRTTGCGTATGTATGTGATAAACCAACAAAAGMRTTGGGAAGAGTTATTGGCACTAGTAGAGTTCGCRTAYAACAAAAGATATCAAAGTACCATTAAGATGGCACCATTTGAGTTTCTTTATGGGTGAYCRTGTCRTACACCATTGAKYTGGGATCGACTTGAGGATAGGGTCCTGGTAGGATCAGAASTGATCTAWGAAATGGMAGATMAAATGAAAAYGATAAGACAAATAATTAAAGAGGCACAAKATCGACAAAAGAGTTATCTGGATGTGCATCGCATTGACTGCACTTATGAMGTTRGCRACCGAGTTTTCTTATGGGTGAAACCTCACAAGAGTTTGATTAAGTTCGRAAAGGATAAACTCTCTACTATGTTTGTKGTGCCTTTCGAGGTTGTAAAAAATAAAGSACCTATGGACTATCGACTATCCTTTCATGACTCCTTGAGGGATATGCATGATGTTTTTCATGTATCTGYTTTGTGACAYTATATTAGTGATCCTACACATGTGATTGACATGAGTTCYTTGTAGGTKTCGGACAAGGGTGCACTAATAKRGAAKAMAATCCACATTTTGRACCATCAAATTTGACAGCTAYGACGTCTAACAGTCGATCGGGTGAAGGTCCAATGGGACAATTATAGTCCACACTCAGTTACATGGGAGGATGCATATGATATGCACTRGCAGTTTCCTTACTTGTTGATAGATTAGACATATAGATCKTGTATGATACTTTATTTAYTGCATTTTGATACATTKTGAAACTTYGGGATGAAGTTTAAAATAAGAGGGGGTGTATGTAACATCYTGGTATTGAGAGCACATGTTATTGACTCATTTTTTGAGGACACTTGTGTGCAAGTGATCTAGTTATAGTACATGGTTATTTGTTTCACTAATGGATTCTTATGATGWTGTTGATGGATTATGATTTTATGTTATTTTATATATGYGCATTGACATATGCTATTGACAAGTATTCMTRAGTGTGCAGGACACTTGACAGATTGTGRATGTCGATGACATCAATGGACCTCCTCRRATTCTGAATTGAGTAAAGGAGTGGATTGTATTGGTTTGAGTATTTCACATACACATMTGTTACATGTTATCRATTATRTTATGATGTTGTATATGGATCTTTGAMAGTGTTTTGTTAATGAATACAAGATGACAAATTCTTGCTAATATGACTCACATAAGGAGTAAAGGGGCCATGCACATARACTAGATATTGAGGGAYAGGTGTGGYTGCATCCYTGTCACAACCTACTAGCACTCTCGKCGTGGCTCCAAWTGTAGGTTAACGATTACCTAGTTCRAGAGTTMCACGATGTCATGAGGGATTACTAAGACAGTCTCYCATGAAGATTTCTAAGGGGCAYGCCATAAGTAAGGGTCCTTCTTCCTTAGAAGCCCTTAGTCTCTCACAAGGTCATCGRAATGGATTGTTGACTCCAAGGGTTGGACARCTACCAAAACCAATCAAAGATGAGTGRCAYCCTTGAAGCATGGAGTGTGKCTTGAAGGCCAYGTCGCGTGATTAAAAAWTTGAATCAAAGGYGAGTGGMACCCTTGGAGCACRAAGTGYRTCTTTAAGGGCACAYCRTGTAAATAAAATTTGATTCARTGAATCTAGGTGGCCTAGAAAACCTTGAGAGAAGAATTAAACCTTCTAAAATCTTGAGGATTTCCCRATTTAATTAATTAATTAAGGATTGAAATGATTACTTATGAATCCCTAAATGAAATTCTAAAGCCTATTAAAAAAAAACATAAGTCTAAGTTATTAAAAAGACTAAAAATAAATTATAAATTAAATAATGAGGGGATGAAGTAWATCAATTTAARAAATYAAGAAAAATAAAATAAACTTAAATATTGATTCAATACACATYTGTGCAATAAATTKCCAAATTGGAATTTAAGGTAAGAATAGAATAAAGTTGAAAGAATGTATATTCATAGAAAGGTATGTAGAGTCTAGTTAACACTAATCTAGCTAGGAGAAGAATCATATTTTAACTCAACTCAGATTTAGTAAGGCGTCAATATTTAATTGGAAGTAAGGGGAATGAAGTGACAACTAGGAGTGATTTAAGGAGCACTTTTARRAAGGGGAGGGAAATTGACTTTTATTAAAATAAATTGTGGATTTACTTGTGCAACTTAGGGGAGAGGATTACAAGTGTAAGGGGGGAAAYAATTCTAAATTATTTAATTAAAAAGTGAATTAATTATGCAAGTGGGGATGTGTCATGGAGAAATTCTATAAAACAATTGGCCTAAATGGGAAAAATAATCACATTGGTTATGGGTAAAGTTATGCTRCAKAATTTTTGACTAGTTTTACTTGTGATAGTTAGGATACACATCTTAAGAGAGAGTGGTGGCTCTACCTTGMGAGGCAGGTTCGRAGCTAGAGTATTTATGCTTGTGTGTGTGCGTGGCCCCTTTGCGGATTGGGGGATGAGGGGGAAGAAGAGTACCCCTARCGTTGGTTGGGAGGTAATGATGAAGTCTCAATTATTAGCAAGYGGGAGAATGGAAGGAATCATCAAGTGTCRAAGAACATCTCCAAGCCCAGTTCCATCAGTGACGATATTCTCTTGAGATTAATTTCTAATKATATTTGATTATATATGTATATTTTATTTATTTCTCCGCAACTGTAGTAAAAAATMTGATAWCRATTTTTTAAGTTATCATGATGGTTGCTTATTATAGAAKAAATGTTTTATCGAGATTTAATTTTTAAAATTTWAAAATATAATTCTATAGTATCTTAATTTTTTATCTTCCATTTCCAACACRTAGGATTATTCTTAGTTATCTGTTTAATGATACTAASTRGAATATATTTGAAAGTAAGTTAGGGCTTTCAGTACAAATTYGTTGGGTCCTTCTTGGAATACCAATTGAGAAATCTTCATGTTATGCCCTTGTATTTGTTTTTACAATCCAATGTCTCCCAATAGCCATTGTTAGTTGGTCAATCTTTAATATTCTCTAATTGATTTCCTACTACTAGATCCTMGATGTRAAATTCCTCCCGRACATTGTCCTTATTTGTTTRTCGAAGGAGYTGATTGTTAATTGTGGAAATTGAGTAGRAGTTTTTCTTACTTTTCCTTGGATTCCACCCCACTAATCATTACTTACTCTACATTTTTGTATGCCTGGAATATGCCCAGCAAATATTATAAACGAAGCTATGATTTCTTGGATTCCACTCATCTAATYRTTACTTACTCTACGTTTTTGTTTTCYTRGAATATGCCCAATGATKCTCCTCACTKAAGTTGTGATTTGCTTGGATTCTACTTAGCTARTCATTACTTACTCTGYGTTTTTGTTTKCTTGGAATATGCCCAACAATTCTCATCACTTAAGTTTTGATTTTCATGGGCTTTCACTTAGCTATTTCATTACCTACCTCTRCACCTTAATCATGRCAAATTGCCTTACCTTYGTGCCTTAAGMATGACGAATTKCCTTACCTCTAYRCCTTAATCATGGAGAATTTATTTCCTCTGCTACTGCATGGAGTACCYTGTGTTTTCCTTCACCCAACATACCAAGCGAATTACATAAAMTTCCTCTTCAATTTGCATAAKATTTACCCAACCTTCTTCATGAAACTGACCTAAGACTTTACCTGGAATTTAATCAGYGCAGTCCACTAAACCYACTCAAYGATTTTACATGGGATGCAMTATGCATGTGCATAAATCTRACTTTGAGATCCCTTAATATGTCCAATAGGTTRTTCAACCCTTGTCAAATGGTTGTGCAAGGAACAAATCCTTGAGTTCTCCTTTGTCTTAAAAGGGGTTGGGTTCTTCTTTTAATTTTTGAAAATTAATTTAAGTTAGGGATGAATTCTTATATCTGAAATGCCTTGATGACAAAACATACCTATTATGGACATAGATTRATTTCAATCTAAAAGAAAATTTAGGTGGGAGTGTGTGTGTGTGTGTGTATATATRTATAACCTAGATTCCTTATGTAATCTTCAAGTGAAMAAAGAAGGTTATTTTGTTCAATCGTCATGGCTAAYGATAATTCTAAAATGTGAACTCTTAGGACTCTCTAATTMAATGATAATTGTCTTTAATTATTTCGTTAGCAGTTTAACAATGATGGTTAGAGTAGACCCCATGTATTTCCYRGATATTCACTTGTTCTTTGGTRATGTTTCAATATYATGTTTCTTGTTCTCTTACTCACTCRCACATAAATTTGTTGAAGGAAGTGTTGAGTAATTTAGTTCACTCCTTKTTGYRGAATTGGGGTTGGATTRGGGTTATCCACCAWGAAGGGATTGAATGGTATTAATACATCATTCAACTGTGTAGACTTAGTTGGRGATMTCTTTAAAAACCCTATATTATCTTTATTATATGTATAATTTCTCACCCATCATGTGTGTTAGCAAGCCATTATAGGAACATAGGCCTTAGATGGTTATATCACTTTTYGAGTAACACTGTTAGAAAGGAAGGAAGTGGTTCTTAGGTTAGTCRTGGGCAACTTGAATATTTGATGTGTCTATTAATGTCAAATAGAATTACAATATTGTGTTTAGATCTCTACATGATGTTAAGCTTRTAAATATGTTATTGTKCTTATGTCCTTCCTTAAGTAATTTCCTCTCAYTCTTGTATTATTTTATCGAAGAAGATTTTAAGTTTAGTAAATTATATCTTGCATCACAAAGAATGAATGGTTGGTCTTCATCAATGAATCTACTCTTGAATTACCTTTGATTCATTATGTATTTAGCTTACTYRTGCACCTTSATATAATGTTGATGTGTGATTAATTAAGTACTTAGATTACTTGTGTGCCTTTAAATAATTTTGATGTGTKATTAATTAAGTAATTAGWTTAGTTGTGCGCTTGAAAATAAAGTTGATGTATGAYTGTTTTAGTAACTAGGTTTCTCTTGYRCCATTAMTTATGTGAATGTATGATTGTTTTAGAWTTTTTTTTACCTTGYGCCATGAAAATAAAATTGATGATTACTCTTTCGTCATGAATTTAATGYGATGTATGATTGGTTTTGTGATTATATTACTTGCACCATGAAGATAGAATTAATGATTACTTTTGCGCCATGAAAATAAAGTTGATGATTAATCTTGCGCTTTTAATTATGTGGATGTATGATTGTTTTAGAATTTGTTTACTCTTGCGCCATTAAATAAAGTTGATGTATGATTKTTTAGTAGTTAKATTKATTTTGTRCCATGTGAKAATGTTTKTTGCTATCATTTATGTTAATGTGTTGCCTTGTGTCATTATTGATTATGTTGATGTGTCGCTTGTAATTCTTTTGATTATGATGTCATGTTGMTTATGCATTGCTATGAAYTATGTGYTGACRTTAATTTCCTAATTCTTTAAAAAATAAAAAACATACACATTATACCAKSGATGATTTTAAGGATGGAAATTTATTTTAAAATATAGAAACCTTTGCGAATCTTACTAATCCTTCATATGCCAACTATAAATGTTTGGCGATATTTTTGTAAAAATATTCAAATTTCTAAGGATTTTATATAGTTTTTATAAACTTTTGGCGATTTTTAGGGTAAAATTATTTTATCCTATAGAATATGGGCGAATCATTTTTAAAATAATGAATCTCGTTTTTGGAAAAACCATGGAAAATTAGCCCATGAGAAAAATTTAGCCCCTAAAATCATCTATGCATTATAATTCTCTATTCATAGTCGTAATGCAGGGGCCGTTACATATGGTATCAAAGAGGGTTCAACTCTATGACTTGGGAATCATTACACCATCCACTGTATTAAACACTTGATTAATAACATATCGTTATTAAAATTGAAATTGTTAGTGATGGTAATCCTAGATAGAGGACTCCGTAGAGGTAGACGACATCATGCTAGGGGAAGAGGTGTGATGCCTCCAGTAGCATCCATGCCGAAGGGGTATATCCCCCAAGGATAAGAACAAGTCATTAGGCAGGAACAAACTTATGTGGGGGATGTAGTTGGTATGACGAGGTCCTTCCAGAGGAAGTCATAGGCCTTGATTAACCAACTAGATAGACATGAGGCCAGGGTGCCTATTCCCTATGAGGGTTCACAACGTGCTCCAACTGGTAGTGGTAGCATTCACAGAGAACTCGAGAAGGATAAGTTTCTCAAGTTCATGGGTGCCACAGATGTCTCAGCTGTCAAGGCATGCTTGGAGAACATGGCAATGTGCTTCGCACTTCACCATTAAACCTCCAACATGAAAGTTCACATGACGGTCTTTCATCTGAAGGGAAGTTCTCTTATATGGTGGAAGATGCTTCTACCTCAACTAAACATGGTTTTTGAAGACATTTCATGGGAACTATTCGAGGAGCGGTTCTAGGATAGGTGTTTATCAGAGGAATTCTTCGAGAGCCATCTCAATGAGTTCAAATCCTTACGACAAGGTGGTCATACAGTTCTAGAGTATAAGGCCACATTTATAGAGATTCTTAGGTATGCCCCACATCTAACCACCGAGAAGCTAAAGGTCAAAAAGTTTTTTTTCAGCCTTAACACAACATTCGTGTTAAGGTGAGGGTCCTAATGCCTCAAACGTTGCATGATGCATTCCAAAAGGCCCTCATCATTGAAGAAGAGTTGACCAGTGGGGACCAGGGAAGGACTCTTGCAACACCGACTGGATAGATGACATCAGGTGCACAACAACATTAGACACCAAACATACATGCATCGTTGTATCGGGATGCGTTGAGAGGATCCACATTCATGACACCACAATGACCAACTCCTCAGTGGGGGACTTCCTACATAGGACCACCACATCAGAATCAACGTCATCTGCAATAATGATTGTTTAAGCATGTTCAACAAAACAGACCAGGATCTCAGGATGGTAGGCCAACAATTTCTACTTTAGGGACCAGGAGTACTAGACCGAAGACTCGATGTTGGACATGTGGAGAGCCACATTATCAGTGAGATTGTCTAGTTGAGAAGGCTAGAGATGTCAGATCAACATGACACACTAAAGTTGGAGATTTGGAAAAGGCACATAGGATTCATGTAGTGGTGAATAACTGTCAAGCTGAGCACCAGTCCACTGTGCTCAAGACGTCAGGTACAATCGTTGACCAAACTTTTAGTATTTTGATAGATCACAGTGCTACAACGAGATTTATTTATAATATTGCGCTGAAAATAATTAATGTAAAGGTAGTTGAGTAGGACGAGTTTAGGTACATAGAAATGGCTTCGAGTGCGAAACAGAAGGATGGAGGAAAGGTTACATACTTGTGCATTAACTTGGGAGATTTTGTAACAAAGTATGACCTATTCGTCATGATCTTAGGATCTTATGACATCATGATCGGTATGGACTGGTTGGAATCGCATGATGAGATACTCAACTATAAGAAGAAATGGTTGAGTTTGATTGATGACGAGGGACATAGAATAATGATTGTAGGAAGAAACCAAGGAGTTTCCTTGAGGTTCATTTCTTCCCTATAACTACAGAAGAGCTTGCACAAAGGATGCAAGCTATATGAAATCTTAGAGCTAAATGAGAAAAGGAAAGGTGGAACGATTAGAAAACCTTTCGATATTGTAAGAGTTTGTTGACATGTTCCCATAATAGTTTCTAGGTTTGTCACCCAAAAGAGAGTTGGAGTTTACAGTTGGCTTGAAACCTGGAACTGAACCGATAGTAAGAACACCTTATAGAATTTCGACACTTGAGTTATAGGAGTTGAAAATGCAACTGAAGGAGTTGTTGGACCTAAGACGCATACATCCAAGTGTGTCACCTTGGGGTGTGTCTGTTATTTTCATAAGAAATCAGGATAGGTCGTGGAGACTTTGTATTGACTATCATTAGTTGAACAAGGAAACGATTAAGAACTAGTATACATTGCCAAGAATTGATGATTTGTTTGACCAAATGAAAGGTGTGCCAATTTTTTCAAAGATCGACCTGAGATCAGGATATCACCAGTTACATATTAAAGAGGAAGACATTCCTAAGACTGCATTCAAGATGAGGTTTGAACATTACGAGTTTACCATTTTATCATTTGGACTGACAAACACCTCACGGGTATTCATGAGCTTGATGAATGCCCGGTATTCCATGAATACTTGGACAAGTTTTTTCAAGTATTCATTGATGACATATTTATATATTATCGGACGATGGAAGAACATGACGAACATTTAAGATTAGTACTAAAACATTTATGAGAAAACAAATTATACGAAAAACTATCGAAATGCTCCTTCTACCAATCAAAGATTCATTACTTAGGGAATGTTATATCCGAAGAAGGCATCCTTGTTGATCCAGCGAAGGTAGAGGAAATTATCGAATTTCCTACGCAGAAAAACTTACCAGAATTACGCAACTTTATGGGTTTAGCAGGATATTATCGACGATTCGTCGAAGGTTTTTTGAAGATAGCAAATTCGATCACATAATTGCATAAGAAAATAAATAATTTTTTATGTACCGAGAAGTGCATTAAAGAATTTCAAAGGTTTAAAGGGCTGTTGAAGACAACGTCGATACTAAAAGTCCCCAACATGGATAAGAAATTATTGGTATGCATAGATGCATCCAAGGAAGGCTTAAGCACAGTCTTGATGCAAGATGGTCGAGTGATTACTTACATCTCAAGGAAATTAAGAAAGCATGAGGAGAACTATGAAATGCATGATTTGGATTCATTGTCCATTCTATATGCCTTGAGAGTGTGGAGACACTATCTGATTGGACAAAAATTCAAACTAAAAATAGATCATTATGGATTGCATCACATATTTACGCAGAGTGACTTGAACGCATGACAAAGGAATTGGTAAGAATTGCTTAGGGAATATGATTTTGAGATTACTTACATAAAAGAAATAGTGAACAGAATGGAAGATGCATTGAGTCGGAGACCACGCATATTCTCAGTGATACATCTTCATAAAAAATTTCGAGAAAATATTCTAACTCTATAGTTCGATGATGGTTGGTATAAAGAGGTTAAGAAAAATATCGGACATGACACCATGATGGTACCAAGGTTTGAAGGTTATGAATTGGACGATGACGAATTGTTGAGATTTAACAGAAGGATTTACGTACCTCCTAACAAAGAATTGAGAAGTTTGATCTTAAGAGAAGCTCACAGAGCATTGTACATAGCTCATACAAGAGTAACGAAGATGAGGGAAGACCTTAAGCCCTAGCTATTTACTAAAAGAATGAAAGTAGACATAGTTAGTTACGTGGAGTGATGTATAGAATGTCAACAAGTGAAATATGGACATACACATATGCAAGGATTACTACAACCACATGCTATTTTGGAATCGAAATGTGAGGTCATTTCGATAGAATTTATTGTTGGATTTCCATTGAAGTCAAGGAGGCACGACTTGAATTCTGTGGTAGTTGAAACTCTGACAAAGAGTGAACATTTTATCCATGTGCATACGATGTATTTGGCACAATACATAGCTATATTTTTTATTAGCGAGATTGTGATCTTACATGGCGTTCCAAAAAGGATCATATCTAATAGAAGATGGGTGTTTACATGACATTTTTGGACCAGTTTCCAAGAGGCCTTGGGGACACAACTGAACTTTAGTACAACATATCACCCTGAGACAGACGGGAAGATAGAAAGAATGAACCAAACTTTGGAATATATGTTGTGTATGTACATGATGGACCAACATAAGCATTGGCAAGAGTTCTTTTCACTGGTACAATTTGCGTACAACAACAACTATGAAAGTACCATTAATATGGAACCATTTGAGTTTCCTTAGGGGCAACCGTGTCAGACGCCATTGCGTTGGGATCAACTTGAGGATACGGTCTTGGTAGGAAATCCAATAAATGGAAGAACAAATGCAAATGATAAGACAAATAATTAAAGAGGCTCAAGATCGACAGAACAATTATGTTGATGCACATCACACTAATCGCACTTATGAAGTTGGTGACTGAGTTTTCTTGTGGGTGAAACCGCAAAAGAGTTCGAATAAATTTGGAAAGGGTGATAAACTCTCTCCTAGGTTTATGGGGCCTTTATAGGTTGTGGAAAAGAAAGGACATGTGGCCTATTGACTAGCCTTCCCTCATTCCTTGAGGCGTATGGATGATTTTTTTCATATATTTGTTTTGCAACATTATGTTAGTGATCCTACACATGTGATTGACATGAGTTCCTTGCAGGTGTCGGACAAGGGTGCACTCACAGTAAATCCAATCTTCATTTTGGACCATCACATTCAACAACTAGTACGATGAACAATCAATCAGGTCAAGGTCCAGTGGGGCAATTATAGTCCACACTCGGCTACATGGGAGGACGCATATGATATGCACCATCAATTTCCTTACTTGTAGATAGATTAGACATATAGATCTTGATTGATACTTTATTTACTGCATTTTTATACACTGTACAACTTCAGGATGATGTTTAAAACAAGAGGGGGTGTATGTAATATCCCTCTCTTGTGAGCACATGTTATTGACTTATTTTTTGAGGAGAATTGCATGTAAGTTATCCAATTATAGTACATGGTTATTTGTTTCTCTTATGGATTCTTATGATGATGTTGATGGATTATGATTTTATTTTATTTGATATATGCATATTGATAGATGTTATTAACGAGTTTCCCTAAGTGTGTAGGACACTTGACAGATTATGGATGTCAATGGCATCAATGGACCTCCTTGGAATTTGGATTGAGTCTGAAAGTGGATTGTATTGGTTTGAGTATTTCATTTATTCATATGTAACATATGATCGATTATATTATGATGTTGTATATGGATATTTGGCATTGTTTTTTTAATGAATGGAGGACGAATTGTTGGTAATATGAATCGCATAAGGAGTAAAGGGGCCATGCACATAGAAACAATATTGAGGGAGAGGTGTGGCAACATCCCTGCCACATCCTACTAGAACTTCCACCGTGGCTCGAATTGTAGTTTAACGATTACCTAGTTCGAGAGTTCCACGATGTCATGAGGGAAGACTGAGACAATCGCTCATGAATATTTCTAAGGGGCCCGCAATAAGGCAGGGTCCTTATTCCTTAGAAGTGCATAGTCACTCACAAGGTTGCTCGAATGGAGTGTTGACTCCAAGGGTTAGAAAACTACCAAAACCAGTCAAAGGAGAGTTTTTCCCTTGGAGCACAAAGTGCGTCTTGAAGGGCACATTGTGTAATTAAAAATTTGAATCAAAGGGGAGTGGCACCATTGGAGCACAAAGTGCGCCTTGAAGGGAACGTCGCATAAATAAAATTTGATTACTTATGAATCCCCAAATGAATTCTAAAGCCTATTCAAAAAAATTAAGCCTAAGTCTAATTTATTAAGAAGACTAAAACTAAATTATAAATTAAATAATAAGGGGACGAAGTAAATCAATTTCAAAAATTAAGAAAAATAAAATAAACCTAAAGATTGATTTAATACACATATGTGCAAGAAATTACCAAATTGGAATTTAAGGTAAGAATGGAATAAAGTTGAAAGAATGTGTATGCATAGAAAGGTATGTAGAGTCTACTTAACACTAGTCTAACTAGGAGAAGAATCCTATTTTAAATCAACTTAGATTTAGTAAGGCATCAATATTTAATTAGAAATAAGGGGAATAAATAGACAACTAAGAGTGATTTAAGGAGCGATTTTAGGAAGGGGAGGGGAATTGGCCTTTATTAAAATAAATTGTTGATTTACTTTTGCATCTAGGGGGAGAGGATGGCAAGTGTAAGGGGGAAAATAATTCTAAATTATTTAATTAAAAAGAGAATTAATTATGCAAGTGGGGATGTGTCATGGATAAATTCTATAAAACAATTGGCATATATGGGAAAAAATATCACAGTGGTTATGGGTAAATTTATGTTGCAAAATTTTTGACTGGTTTTACTTGTGAGAGTTGGGATACCTAGCTTGAGAGAGAGTGGTGGCTCTACCTTGCGAGGTAGGCTGGGAGCTAGATGATTTATGTTTGTGTGTACATGGCCCCTTTGCAGCTCGGGAGGCTAAGTGAGAAAAAGAGTACCCCTAGTATTGGTTGGGAGGTACCGATGAAGTCACAATGATTAATAAGTAGGAGAACTAAAGGAATCGTCAAGTGTCGAAGAACATCTCTAAGCCCAGTTTCGTCGATGATAGTATTCTCTTGAGATTAATTTGTAATGAAATTTTATTATATATGTATATTTTATTTATTTCAACGAAACTATAGTAAAAACTCTTATATCGATTTTTGTAGTTATCATGATGGTTGTGTATTATAGAAGAAATGTTTTATCGATATTGATTTTTAAAATTTAAAAATATAATTCTAGAAAATCTTAATTTGTTATCTTCCATTTCCAACACGTAGGCTTCTGCTTAGTTATCCATTTAATGATACTAACAGGAAGATATCTGAAAGTAAGTTAGGGATTTCACTACATATTTGTTTGGTCCTTCTTGGAATACTGATTGAGAACTATGCTTGGTACACCCTTGTATTGTTTTTTACAATCAAATGTATCCCAATATCCATTGTTAGTTGGTCAATATTTAATATTCTCTAATGAATTTCTTAATAATAGATACTCGGTGCGAAATTCCTTCCGGACATTGTCTTTATTATCTTGTTGAAGGAGATGATTGTTAATTATGGAAACCGAGTAAAAGTTTTTGTTATTTTTTCTTGGATTCCACCTTGCTAATCATTACTTACTCTGCATTTTGGTTTTCCTGGAATATTCCCAACGAATCTCATAAAATAATATGAAATTGCTTGGATTCCACTAATCTAATTATTACTCACTCTACATTTTTGTTTTCCTGGAATATTCCCAACGATTCTCCTCAATTAATCTATGATTTTATTGGATTCCACTCAACTAATCATTACATACTCTACGTTTATGCTTTCCTAGGATATTCCCAGTGATTCTCATCACTTAAGTTATGATTTTTGTGGGTTTGTTCTCAGCTATTTCATTACCTACCTCTAGGCCTTTAGCATGATGAATTGCCTTACCTCTACGCCTTAAGCATAAGGAATTTCCTTACCTATGTGCCTTAAGGATGACAAATTTCCTTCCTTTGCGATTGTGTGGAGTACATTGCATTTGCCTTGGTTTTTCCTTACATTTTCCTTCACCCAACACACCCAGTGAATTACATAAACTTCGTATGCGTTTTGCATAAGATTTACCCAGCATTCTTCATGAAACTGACCTAAGAGTTTTCTTGGACTTTACACAACGCAGTCTGCTAAACTCACTCAATGATTTTACATGGGATGCACTCTGCATGTGCATAAATCTAACTCGGAGATCCCTTAATATGTACAATAGGTTGTTGATCCCTTTTCAAATGGTTGTGCAAGGAACAAAGCCTTCAGTTCTCCTTTCTCTTAAAAGTGGTTGGGTCCTTCTTTTAATTTTTGAAAATTAATTTAAGTTAGGGATGAATTCTTATATCTCAAATGCCTTGGCAATAAACCATACCTATTATGGACATAGGTTTATTTCAATCTAAAAGAAAATTTAGGTGGGAGGGTGTATGTATATATATATCAAACCTAGATTCCTTATGTAATCCTCAAGTGAAGAAAGAAGGTTATTTTGTTCAATCGTCATGGCTAATTATAATTCTAAATTGTGAACTCTCAAGAATCTGTAATTAAATGGTAATTGTCTTTAATTATTTTGTTATCATTTTAACAATGATGGTTAGAGTAGACCCCATGTGTTACCTGGATATTCACTTGTGCTCTGGCAATGTTACAATTCCCTTCGTCTTGTTCTCTTACTCATTTGCACATAAATTTGTTGAAGGAAGTGTTGAGTAATTTTGTTCACTTCTTGTTGTAGAATTAGGGTTGGATTAGGGTTATCCATCGCCAAGGGATTTCATGGTATTAATACATCATTCAAATATTTAGACTTAGTTGGAGCTTTCTTTAAAAACCCTATATTATGTTTATTATATGTACAATTTTTCACACATCATGTGTGTTAGCAAGCCATTATAGGAACATAGGCCTAAGATGATTATATCACTTTTCGAGTAACATTGTTACCAAGGAAGGAAGGGATTATTAGGTTAGTTGTGGGAGGCTTGAATATCTGATGTGTCTATTAATGTCAAATGGAACTATGATATTGTGTTTATATCTCTACATGGTGTTAAGCTCGTAACTATGTTCTTGTGCTTCTTGTCCTTCCTTAAGTAATTTCCTCTCACTCTTGTATTATTTTATCGAAGAAGATTTTAAGTTTAGTAAATTATATCTGGCATCACAAAGAATGAATGGTTGGTCTTGGTCAATGAATCTAGCCTTCAATTACCTTTTATTGATTATGTATTTAGCTTATTCGCGCGCCTTGATATAATGTTGATGTGTGATTAATTAAGTACTTATATTACTTGCGCATCTTGAAATAATGTTGATGTGTGATTAATTAAGTAATTACATTACCTGTGCACCTTAAAATAAAGTTGATGCATGATTGTTTGAGTAACTAGGATTCTCTTGCGCCATTAATTATGTGAATGCATGATTGTTTTAGAATATTTTTTACCTTGTGCCATGAAAATAAAATTAATGATTATTCTTGCGCCATGAATTTAATGTGTTGTATGATTGGTTTTGTGATTATATTACTTGTGCCATGAAGATAGAATTGGCGATTACTTTTTTACATGACAATAAAGTTGACAATTACTCTTATGCTATTAATTATGTGGATGTATGATTGTTTTAGAATTTGTTTACTCTTGCGCCATTAAATAAATTTGGTGTATGATTGTTTAGTAGTTAGATTTATCTTGTGCCATATGATAATGTTAGTGCTTGACTAATAATCTAGACAAGAGTTATGAGATGTGATTGGATTAGTGGGATTTAGACACATCCTTTCTCCTCAGAAGAGTCGCCATCCCTCAGACCTTAAATTGTCAAAATCAATCGGATGAATCATGGGATTGAGCTTTGCTTATTTTTCTTGGAGGTCCTAACCATGAAAGACAGGTTGGGTAGGTAGTTATTTAATATTTAGTGATATGGTTGATCATTATATATAATTTCTTCAGTTGATTGTGATGGGTGGAACTGCATCACTATTTATGTTTATGTGTTGATCAGGTGTCACTATCATTTATGTTAATGTGTTGTCTTGTGTCGTTATTTATTACGATGATGTGTCGCTTGCAATGCTTTTAATTATTATGTCTTGTTGATTATGCATTGCTATGAATTATGTGTTGATGTTAATTTCCTAATGCTTCAAAAAAAATATTTACCCATTGTACTTTGTTATTCATAGTCGTAATGGAGGGGCCATTACAACAACATCCTTAAGTGTTTGGATGCCTATAAAAACACTTTCATGAGACTCATTATATGTCTCCAACCAATCAATGAGGCTTCCAACATCATCCTCAAGCATCAACGCTTGCTATAGTTCACACCAATGAACTTCTTCATCTTTCTCCATCTCATCAATAGAATTCAGGTTATGTGCTATTGTTATGATTTTAAAAAGAATATTTCCACCTTCTTCATCCTTTATGATAGTGTCAACTAGTTTTCAGCTTCTTCCTTTTCATTATATGCAACCACACATAATGTGTCAGAATAAAAATTATGAGGCTTCCTAGCCTCATCCAATTCCTCTATCAACACATCATCATGTTGATATGAATTATGCAAAGATTTAATGAGACATCTGACAAGTCCCTCATTCTCTTCATATCCTTCTCCAAGGATATATCCATTATCTGGTTCACAATAGATAACCTACATCCCATACTCAGTTACTCTAAGTTCTCTCTTTAACTTGGAATACATACTCTGCCTCAACCCTCTCAGCAACAATTTCCATTTCACCTTGTTCTTATTCATGGTCCAGCATACCATTGGTGTTTATGACATTCATCTATCAGCTTATCTATCATACTAATTTTTTCTTTCAACTCAACCATTTCTCTATCAAAGTCTTATTGACTTCTCTTCAGTCTTCCATCTTCCTTGACATCCTTTTTCCCTTTGTCGGGGAATTTATTATGACTATCAGTAACCATTGTCCCTTCCTTCTATGGAATCCCCTTTCCCACCTGTGATCTACAGAAAGACTCTCTCATCTCTTTGTAATAAGTCTTTAACGTGTCACCCATACCATCTCTTCTCTTGGTATCCTCTTGGTTTTTTGAAGTAGAACCATAGAGGATTTTAGGGGCTAAATTTCATAAATGCAATAATTTCCCATGGTTTTTCCCAAAAAATGATTCTCCAATTTCCATTTTTTATAAAAATGATGTTCCCAAATTCCATAGAATACAATTATTTTACCTTAAAAATCTCCAAAATTTTATAGAAACTTTATAAAATCCTTAGAAATTTGAATCTTTTTACAAAACTATCACCAAACATTTTACATTTCCCATATTAAGGACTAGTAAAATTAGATCAAGTTTCTACATTTTAATACAAAGTTCCATCCTTAAAATTATCCTTGAGTAGAACCCCTTCTTGAGCACTTTTGCTCCTCAACTTTCAAGCTGTCGGGATTCTATGATCAACTGCTCACCTTCACTTTCTATGATAACCTATGATGTTCTCCTCTTTCAAAAATCTGGCTTGATGTCTTTGCCACAAGATTCACTTCCATGTTGTGACATGCAACTATCATTTGCAATCACAATACAACTTAAACCAAAAACCAATTTATAAATTATACTTGAGAGATCTTCTCTAGGATCTCATTCCTTAGTCTTCCTCTGGTTGGAACAATTAACTTCAAATAGTCACTCTTTTTTCATGCAACTCAACTTCACCTCTATTGAATATATCCTTGCAATATCTAATTCCTTCTTCCGCTAGAACTAGGTTTCCTTTATTCCTTCACCTTGATTTTGCAACTCTGCAATTTCAAAGAACCTTAATGTTCTTCCTTGTCCCAAAATATCAACCTTTACAATTTACCAATCCACATTGACATTCCAATTCCAAAGAGTGTTACAAGCTCTGATACCGATTGACAACGGACTAAATGGTCTTACCCATAGTTACGCAACCTCTTTCTTCTAGGATTCTCTATAAGTACTCAAAGGGACTATCCCATGATCTATCCTGGAAGTTTGGACTCAGATCAAAGAAACTAAATCATTGTTGACTCAAATAGAATTGATCAGAATTCGAATCTCATGAGTTGATCACATTTCTGGATCAACTTATTCATACACTTAACGACTCCTATACTTAGTCTTTGTCAATTACAGAGTCAATTCGAATCTTAAACTTATTATTTAAGTCCACTGACTGTGAATATATTATCATCAAAGGATCAAGCTCTAATTTCTCTTGAATGGACTCAATATACTTCAAAATTATCGTCACTTTTCTTTTAAGCAGTGGGAAAAGGGCTCAAATCTAATCCTTTGTCCTCAACACATGCACTACTATGTAACTAAAGGTTCAAACCAACAATTAAACCCAAAGGATTTTATATATGATAGATAAATAAGCCATGAGTGCTTACCTTTTCCTCACCATGTGATCATTGGCTATGATCGAATGCTTATCCTCTTGAATGCCCTTTTATGTAGCACTTCTAATGCAGGATCATTTCCTTCAAAGTCAAAGAAGCAAGCGTGGAGGCAGGGATACAACATCTCAGCATGAAAAAATTTAAAATCAAAACTTAACCCATAAACATATCGAGTTGTTGATATATTTTGGAAACAATTTTTTTAAATATATCTTGTTTGTAAAGTCTTGCACGTCTATAAGGATTTGCAGATAGAGAGTGTTAATTCTTATCTGGTAATCACTTATAGTTATTGTAATAGGACAAGGTAGGTAACCCCTAGAAACTGATAGGATAGGTTGCAGAAAGGACAAAGAAGAGCTCGATGAGCCACTCAGACAATTTATTGTTGTATTTTATTAGAGGAGAAGATAGTAGCAGATAGAGAGAATAGGAGACCAAAGAGTTTTCTTAAAGTAGTATATAGGAAATGAAGAAAGATGTAGTGAAGAACTGTAATAATATGTAATTTCTTTCATGGATGAATAGAACAGACAGAATTGTTCCAATTCCTTGGATAGTGTTCATTTTGAGGTGTGATTGAGTGAATGGTATATTTTGTGTGTGTTTTAGTTCATTTTGTTTATGTATGATTTTTTGCGGTTGATCATATGAAATTGTGACGAACTCGATAAGTTTCAGTCATTTCACATCTGAGAAATCGTATGCAAGGAGTGCATAACGTATGCAAGGAGTGCATCGACAGAGTCTTGAATTGAATAAGAAGAGTTTATAAAGAACAAAGGGAACTTAGACCAAGTGCAAAGAGTGAACATAGCTAATGAGTGGCTAAGTGTTGAATAACCAGAGCAGAGAAATGCAAGGAGTGCGGGAAGGGTTTCTTTCGAAGAAATCCTTTGATCTAAGTTTGTCGGGACCCCAGGAATGCAAGGAGTGCGTGGGAGATCAAAATAATCAAGGGAATCAAGCTCGCAAAGGATAGCGAGAATAAATCTTCAAAGGGAGTGAAGTTGTGAAGATTTCAGGAATTATCAATGAAGATCCGTCCAGGAGGGAGTGGGATCGTTTCAGATTGTCGAATGTGGGTAAAGTACACGGGATTTAAGTCTCTTTGTACATACAAGAGAGAAGAAAATTTGAAGTCTCGAAGAGGTTAGGGATCATTCATCGTCAATAGGAACAGGTGGAGTAAGATCTACAACTTCTGAGTGGAAGCACTTCAGAAGTTTTGTAGACAAGGAGAAGGCAAAATCACCTAAGAGCCGAAGTAGATCCTGACCTTTGGTCGCCAAGAGGTATGTGTCAACATATCGAATAATTCAGGTGAAAACACTCAGAAGGTGAGTGTGCAAGAGTTGAAACTCTCAAAACCTGAAGAGTCGAAGCGATTCACAACCTTCGATTTGAGGGAGACACGCATTGATAGATCGTCGCCTTCGTGTGAAAACACTTCGGGAGAAAGCGAGTGTGCAAGAGTTGAAAACTCTCGAAGCCAGAATAGTCGAAGTCAATTGTAGCTGTCAGATTCAGAAGGACACATGACAGAGATCCATGGAATTTTGTAAGGCCTGTCCAAATAGAGCCTTAAAAACATAAATTTAAATATAGAATTGTTATTTAAATTTAAACAACTTCGGGTCAAAACACTCCGGGGGAAGGCGAGTGTATAGAAGCTAGAACTCCCGAAGCCTGAAGATTCAAATTGAATCACAGTCGTTGATCTCAGAGGGACATGTGTCAACAGATCGTCGACTTCGGGTGGAAGTATTGTGGGGGAAGCAAGAGCAGAGAGTTTGAAACTCCCGAAGCCCGAAGGGACGAAATGAATCGTAGTCGTCGATTTGAAATGAGTGTACACATCAATAGATCATGGAGATATGGGATTGCATGTGAAATGAGGAAAAGGGTGGTTGACTGATAGTTTACCAAGGAAGAAAGAGGAAAAATCTCATCTGTCGACCAAGAGAAAACGACCGAGATCACAAGATCGACGATTATGCTTAATAGCGGGGACATAAAGTGATCAGGTTTTAAAAATCTTAGAGCGGGCCGCAATTGAAACCATGGTATTGCCAAAGAGACACGTGGTAGCTGGTAGTGAATTAGGAGGAGAAAAGCAGTTTTCTCTCAAACCACTCTTGGTCATTCCGCAATCAAGTTCTTATGTGAGGTCATCACCCGAGGTCACATGCAGGAAGGGGCTAATGGAAAAAGGATCTAGTGCCTGAACTTTGATATTTCGAGAATGTAGAGGAAGAGGTTGTGAGTATCATAGGACCTGCACCAAAGGATTAAAGGGAATCAAGGTTTCAGAGAGATGATTTGGATCACAGAATCAAAGATCCTTGACCGAGAGGTCATGCAGCCCCGAGGGAGAGTAGGGGGTTTGCATCAGGTGGTATCAGAGCGATTGAATTTTTTTGCAGACAACAGACAAAAGAGAAAGGAGATAAATTGACATCATTAGTGGTATCAAGATCTGATTCTATTTATAAACATCAGAAGGTGAAGCAGTGGAATCATGACACCCAAAAGACATAGAGCGAATCCAGAAATGGAATAAGAAATGAGGCAGCTCATAATGAGACTGGACACCATGGAAACGCTGTAGAGGAGAGAACCAGAAATTGGAGATATAAGTGAAGATAAAAGAGAAGATATAGAGGTCGAAGAAGATGTAGTAGAGGATGTTGTAGAAGACCGCTTTTGAAATTTGTTTTAAGAATAGGAGCCATAGAAAAAATAGAGGTACCAATGTATGAAGGTAATTTAGAAGTTGAAGAATTGTTGGACTGGGTACGTGCTATGGACAAGTACTTAGATTATGAAGATATTGAAGAAGAGAAGATGGTGAAGCATGCAGTGACAAGATGGTAGGGTCATGTAGCACTATGGTGGGATGAACTGCAAGTTGATCGCAGATGCAAGGGCAAGCATAAAATTAAAGGCTGGGATAGGATGGTAGCCAAGCTAAAAGAAAAATTTATCATAAAGGACTATCAAATCAATATGTTTAGAATATTGCAGAACCTGAGACATAAAATATTATGAGTGAAGGAGTACACTGAGAAATTTTACATACTAAACATCAGGGTTGGACAGAAAGAGAATGATTGTGAAAAAAAACCTAGGTATATAAATGGACTGAGATATGAAATACAAGAGGAAATCATCATGATGTCTGTTAGTAAAGACGAGGATGATTATCAAGTAGCCTTGAAAGATGAAGAGAAATTGGCCAGAAAACAAAGCTAACGAAACAGAGGAGGAAATTCAAGCAGAGGTAGGGGAACCAACAGAGAGAAGTTCTAAAAACCAAAGCATGAAGCTGGAAAGAATCATAGTCACCGTGACAAAGGTGGGAGTTCTAAGGAAGGACAACTGGGAGGAAGAAGCTCTTTTCCTAGAGGAAGAGGAAGAGCTAGAGGAGGTAAAATTAGATGTTATGCATGCGGGAAGATGTGGCACATGTATTGGGAATTCCCAGAAAAGAAGAAAGACATTAGAGGAGCAGAAGCACACATTTCTGAGGCATAGAAGCATGTGGAATTAGAAGTAGCAAAAGGAGGAAAGTTCTTCTTAAACCAAATAAGAAGGTAGAGGAACCCAATCAATGAACAATTATGTTCAGAACTTCTTGAAAGATGAAAGACAGAGTTTGCAAGGTGATCATAGATAGTGGGAGCACTGACAATCTAGTATCCACAAAAATGGTGGAGAAACTGGAGCTGAAGATAGCTACACATCCAAACCCATACAAGGTATCATGGTTTCAGAAAGGACATCAAGTAATGGTAAGTCAACAATGCCAAGTCGAATTTAAAATAGGAGGTTATAGGGATGAAATATTATGTGATGTAATTCCTATGGATGCCTGTCATATTTTATTGGGGAGACCATGGTTGTTTGACAAAAAAGTTATTCATGATGGGAGGAAGAATACTTATACCTTAGAAAAGAATGCTAAGACACATATGTTGTTTCCAATAGAATACAAAGAGCAAAAGAAAGAAGCTAGTTCAAGCATACTTTTCATGAGTGGGAAGGAAATCTTGAATGAAGTCAAGAAGGAGCAGGAGATGTTGTTTGTTATAGTGAGGAAACCAAGAGTTATCCTTACAAATACTTATGTGGAAGATTTACCTTAAGAAATCCAGGAACTCTTAGAAAACTTTGTCGACATAGTAGTGGATGAGTTACCTCACTCATTGCCACCCATTAAGACTATAAGCCATCATATTGACCTTATTCCAGGAGCTAGTTTACCAAACAAAGCAGCTTATAGGTTGACACCTAGAGAGAATGAGGAAGTCAAAAATCAAGTCCACGAGTTATTGGATAAAGGTTTAGTCAGGGAAAGCCTAAGCCCATGCGCAGTACCAAATGTGTTGAGTCGAAAGAAGGATGTAGGATGGAGAATGTATACAGATTCTAGAGCCATAAATAATATCACCATTAGGCATAGATTCCCTTTACCCAGGATAGATGATTTGATGGATTGTTTGAGTGGAGCAAGCTATTTTTCTAAGATAAACTTGAAGACTGGATATCATCAAATAAAAGTGAGAGAGGGAGATGAATGGAAAACATCATTCAATACAAATGAAAGTTTGTTTCAATGGCTGGTCATACCATTTGGGTTGACAAACTCCCCAAACACATTTATGAGATTAATGAATGAAATATTGAAAGACTTCATATGTAAATTTGAATTTTTTACTAAAAAGATAATAAAATTACAAGTTCATAGTTTTTGACAAATAAGTATGAAGAAAAGATAATTTTCCACTTAAAGTTTCTTTGCTAATAAAATATAGTGTGAAAACCATTGTAGCATTTTTTTTAAATAATAATGATTCAAAATAATTTTGTTGATATCTTATGTACCGTATTCAAATATTTTTATGGTTATTTCTTTATTATGATAAATTTAAAGTAAATTTCAGTTTCATTTCATTTTATAAAAATATTTATATTCAAAAATTTAAATTAATAATGATTAAACATAATTTAATTGATGTCTTAATAGGTATGTAACACCCCTAAACTGATAAATGATTAAAGATTATTAAGCAAGATTTAATTAGGGAAGAATTACAGTTAATAAAATAACATTGATTGCAGACTGCATTCAATGATCTGATAAACCGATTTAAAAGACAGTCAGTAAGAAAGGGGGGATAACAACAGAGTTACGTATGCACAGATTTGCGTATGCAGGGTGTGGGAGCCCATAAATCCCGAGGCAATAAAACTTATTGTGGGACGCAGGTTGAAGGACGCGTGGAGGAGGTTGGTGGTAGAGTTACTGCGTGAGGCGGCGGGGAGGAATAAGGGACGGGAAGAGGGGGATGTGCAGGGAATTCGGTGGGGCAATGGATGCTGCGGGGATGTGAGCTCAGGACCACTGTAATTGCCAGAAGCAGAGAGATTCTACATTTAACTATGAGCAGTGAATTGTTGCGCTTGATTGTTTGGCTGTGGGCCTGTGATATTTCCTGTGGACTGTTATATTATCTGTGTGTTGGCTTGCTGTAAGCAAGGAATAGAGTGTTCTGGACTGTGGTTTTGATCAAGGGAGGCACCGAGTTGCTGAAGGCTTTGGGCACGGAGGGCGAGGATATCCGTAGATATCCTAGAGCTAGGTAGTTTCCTAGTTGGCAGGGAGGACAGTAGTTTTGGGCAGTTATTTGCTTGTTTGTGGCAGGGTTAACCTGTGTATCAGCAGGAGCAGAAGCAACAAGGCAGCAGAAACTAGCATCAGTNTTGTGGGACGCAGGTTGGAGGACGCGTGGAGGAGGTTGGTGGTAGAGTTACTGCGTGAGGCGACAGGGAGGAATAAGGGATGGGAAGAGGGGGATGTGCAGTCCATTCGGCGGGGGAATGGATGTTGCGGGGTTGTGAGCTCAGGACCACTGTATTTGCCGGAAGCAGAGAGATTCTGCGTTTAACTATGAGCAGCGAATTGTTGCGCTTGATTGTTTGGCTGCGGGCCTGTGATATTTCCTGTGGACTGTTATATTATCTGTGGACTGTTGGCAAGGAACAGAGTGTTCTGGACTGTGGTTTTGATCAAGGGAGGCACCGAGTTGCTGAAGGTTTTTGGCACGGAGGGCTAGAATATCCGTAGATATCCTGGAGCTAGGTAGTTTTCCTAGTTGGCAGGGAAGACAGTATTTTTGGGCAGTTATTTTCTTGTTTGTGGCAGGGTTAACCTGTGTATCA
>SNQJ01S0124401.1:0-26601 GCA_010110895.2 Picea sitchensis | reverse complement strand
TCTCGTCAAATGAATAGGGGATTTAGATCTACCCTTGGACTTATACTTTCTACCGGAGAATTTTCCTTTATCTTTTTCAATCCATCAACCTCTCACCACTAATGCATATTTGGTTTATCCTTCCATGTTCTTCCTTCTCATTTCTTATGATAGTAAAGATGCAACCAAGTTATATAGCGTTAATTTGGTTGAATTACTCCATATAGCCATGGTTAAGTTATCCCAGGAGTCTCGCAAAGAATATAATAGGCTAATACATTTTTCCTCCTTGGTGATTTTAATATCCACATGATATAATTGGTTTATTATGGTATTAAATGCATTTAAATTCTCAGTTACCAACCTATCCTCACACATACTCAGAAGATACAGTTTATTTCTAAAGAAAAACTTATTTACTAGGGATTTAAATTGGTACAATCTCCCCAACTTGTCCCACAGTTTCTTGGTGGAATATTCACCTAAGACATTCAACAGCACCGAATCTGCAAGACAAAGTCGAATCATACTCCTTTCCCTTCTCTCAAGTTTCTCCCATGCTTACCTCGACATACCTGCCAAAATGGTACCTGCACAGATTATTGCCCATTTTTCTCGATCTATAAGGATATCTTCAATTTTAAGCTTCCAAAGCTCAAAATTTTAGCCATTGAATTTTTCGATCTCTATTCTCAAGCTACTTGTCATTCTTTATGCAAAACTTCAAATATTTCTTACTTGCGACTCTTATTGAACATAGGGCTTAGATTAGATCCAAGGTTGTTAAACCAAGTTCTGATACCACATGTACAGAAATTAAACATGTCCATGTTAAACCTAACATAAGAGATGAATAATTATTTAATCTATAAAATAAATGACAAAGCAAACACACAGTACATAGATATTTTACCCTGGAAACCCAAACAGGAAAACCAACATTCCTTGAGCGTCTTGCTCTCTTATTGCCTTATTCATTCATAATAAAGGTTACATACCTAACCTTGGTCCACACCTAAGACACAATCGACATCATAGCTTATTTATTTACACAAGGACAACCCTGAAGCCAATTCGGCTTACATCTACATGACCAACAACCTCTAAAATGATTTATCTAAAAATTATCTTGAATAGAATTACAACGTGATTTAGTTATAGGATTTCCAATAGTAAAACCCCTAAATAAAGGCTCCCAAAAATAGTTACATATCCACACATATCATTGGCTACAAATTCCACGAATCTGGGATTCTGTTACAGTCGACTTCCATTCGGTTTACCAGATGACTACTACTCGACCGTCATTCGGTCTTCAGTCGGTTTCCACACAATCGCATGTTGACCTCTTGTTGGTATGCCTCTTCGAATTATTGTCGATCACTTTGACTTTGACTTGGCCTAGTCGATCCATCTTGACCTTCAACTTTCACTGTCAGTCGATCCACCTCGACTAGACTTTCACTGCAAAGAATATGACAACCCATAATTATCAAGAGAGAATGTATTGTAAAATATTTACTTGTAACCTTTGAAAATATTGAGCTTCTTTGAAAGGGTTATAATACTTGTTCCCTCTCAAATAATTGAGCTTATTTTAAAGGGTTATAATACATTTTCCCTCTCATTAAAAGAGGGAAAAGGTATTATAACCCTTTCAAAGAAGATCAATTATTTAAAATGTTACAAGCAAATATCCTACGATATATTATCTCTTGATAATCATCTCTCTTAGTGAGAGGTGAAAAGGTGATATAAACTTTTTATATTGTCTTTGTAAGAAACAAAAACTTTTACAAATAAAAAATTCTAGTTCTCACAAAAATGTATACTAAATAAATTGTATGTCAATCAACTTTGAAAAGAACAATCACACCTTCATATTAAGAGTGTACACCATTGATTCCTTTGATGACTTCCACAGAAAAAGACATCCTAAAAATTGTAACCATACACTGCAGTCTCATTTATTTTTCCCATCGAACTATTGCACCTTGCTATCATTGTTATCTGGTGTGTGAGAGAGAAGCATATTGGTAGATTGCAAAAAAGACAAGGGCGTATGTGTTCATCAGCAAGGAATGAAATATGTTATGAGATTCATCACCCCATATTTTATATGCAAATTCAATTGCAAGATTGTCATTCAAACACTTTGGTGTCTTCTGGAGTTTGTATGTCACATCCAAGCTAAACAAATTCATCCGATTTGGACGAATAAAGGAAATTGTTATTCAAAATGGTCCAGATTAAGATAAAATTTCCAGTAGGCAGGACCAACGAGAAATTAAAGAAGGCCAAACTACAGAATTAGGCTAAAACAAATGAATAATGCTAAATCCACTCCAAATATTCTTGAAATGAGCGAAAAAATTAAGTGTGATAGAACGAGTATGAACCAAATTATGATAAATGGCAGATTTCATGAAAACCTATCCTAACCGCTCGATTCTCATACCAAATTGTCGTTGAAAAAGAAAGGAATTGATTTAAATGTCATGTCGCTCAGATGAATGGTTTCTTTGAGGCCAAATATTATCTTAACACAACAGCCTTAAAAGAAGAAAAAATGGAAGAATATTAAAACACAAAACTATTTCCCTTACCATAGTCTGTACGGTGAGCATTCAAATTAAAATGTCTGTACATTGTCGTACACCATGCACCAAATTTCAATCCAAACTCTACAGATTGAGTGTATTGAACCTCTCTCACTCTGATACCAAATGAATTGTAAAAAACAAATCAACACTTTGTAATTCATTATGATCTAATACCACGAGTTGAAACCGCTCCACGTCTCCTTTTCCAACAAAAATGATCCACCGGCTATAATTGTTGGGCTTCAATTACTCCGACAGGGAGCCATTTTTATCACCTATTTTGTTCTGCTAAGTCTCATCTCTCATCTCTTAGTTTCTACATTTCAAAAATTTTGTATAAGCTATAAATCTTAATCATTAGTTTGATGAAGGGTTCAAAATATTATTAGGGGGTCAAATTAGTATTATGCTGGGAGAAACGAGGGATACTTAGCCTTGTAAAAATGGGATAAAGGAATCCTACACATCTTTAAATGATTAATTGGTGACATAACTTGGCTTCATATCCTTTCATGTGATCCATAATTCATGTCAGCATCCATTCTTTATGATTATCTAACTTGTAGGATTCCTTTTCAAAGTCTATTCATCCCAAGAAAGCAAAAGCGACAAATCTGGTCGAGCGCTACAGGAACTTCCACGTGTCATTGGTCATGATTGTTTCAAGTACCATGGAGAATCATGGAGGTTTTGGATTGTACTACAAATATAATGTGTATGAAAAACAGTTAACAAGTACCAGTTGTCAGCTATAGCATGCGAATATGGGTGGTATTTTCTACACGTCAATTGTACAGAGGGTTACACGAATATGGTTTTTCAAATAACATAATTTCAAACTGACGCATTGTTTGTTACCTATAGCAGCTGGTTAGTTTGAATTGGCACTCACACAGTGGAAAAATCCCCTATTATTCTCATCACACAGTAGACAGATCCCTTCTTTATTGCCAAGAATCCAGATTTCGATTCGTGACTGTGTAGATGTGTAAAGGCGGACATGTGAATCGGAAAGAGCCTGAAGGGCCCGAAGTCATGGAGGCTTACGAAGATACCCAAATAATTTTCGATCGGGCAGGGTAGTATATTTTTTGCACTAAGTTAGATGGTCACCATTATGCTACAACCCAGGCGTTTGATGAGAGTTTCAATGGACAATGTGCCCGAGTGGGAAACTTGGCCATGAAATTTACTGAAGAATCTATAGTTGTTACATGCAACCTCCCCACTGATGGAGAAATATGGTTTAAGAATAAATTGATCATAGGAGGATATGTTAATCAATTTTTAAATACTGAACACACAGACCCTAATTGGGCCAAGGGCATCCCCGGGGATTGGATTGTTGATGAGTGGATGGAAGCATTAGTCATGATTAATATATTCATCACATGCAAGGGGTGTTATTTTATTATATTCCTATTCCACCTTTGATTTCTGCAAAGTGTACACCTTCATGAGAAACACCTTTGTAACGTCCTCAGCCACCAATAGGTTGGGTAACATCACCCTGTAAACATATTTTTTCTTTGATACTGTTTTGTAACATCCCTGGCCACTAACAGGTCGGCCATGCTACCTCATAGAAATAACAATTATCATTTGCATATATATATAAACATAAACAGACAACATATTCTACTCATACACAGATTAATGTGGAATAACAGTAAGCCTATACATACAGCATATACAGGCAACACTCATTAATATAGCATGTACAAATACACAACATGTAAATGAACAGAGGATTGGTACTTATCTTTTAATTGAATTACACCAACTTTGTGCAGGCCTTCCACGAACCTCCCATCCATAGACCACGCTGCTCATCACTCTCAACAGTGAGTCACCCCCGAGATGGAACTAAACTCCACCCAGGTAAAGGGATTCCTACGCTAGGCAGGGACAACAGGAGGATGCATAGTACAATAGGAAGGATTTTCTCCAAGGAGCCACTTACACCCACAACTCACAGACTCTCATTCCCCACATGCATGTCCCACCCCAGGAGTATACATCTTCACTTTCCCACAATCCATCGGTTGCTTCACCTCCCTTTCTGTTTCTTGAGAAACAATCTAGATCAGGAATTCTCATATCTCTGTACATGCTACTAGACTCCCTCCAGGAAAACGCATTTCCTCAGCACACTCTCTCACCTGGAGAGAGTTTCTCACAAGCTTGACAACCTGCATCTTCTATCCACGGGCCTGACAACCCTCTTCTTCACTCCGGCTCCTCAACACATGGGCATGGTGATGGAAACAACAACAATTGGACGTGGGGGACGGTAATGAGAGAGTAATACGCAGGCAACCCACAGGGTACAGGTGTCGCAAGGGTATCAATTCGGGCTTGTAGAAGAGGTTCAGGGTGGTTGAGGAATTCAACAATGGCAGAAATTACTGACTGTGTGCTTTCTTAGTGCATGAGTGAATGGGGAAACCCCCATCCAGAATCCTTCGAATGGCCAGAAGGGAGAGAATGGTCAGAATGGTGAGAGAGACCCCATATATCTGCATGCGACTTTAATGACACTTGGCTCTCCAAGAGCACGTTCCTCTCCACTTGGAACTTGTTCCTCTCCCCAAATGAACTTAGGATAAATTAATATCCTCTTTACAGCCTTTAGAATAATAATTATATATTATTCTCTTGGGTTTAAGCTCTTAATATTATCCCTTTTTCCCTCAATCTCCTAGCCTCCTCCCTTGCCCAACCTAGTGGAGCTTAGTCCCCCATACTCTTTTTTCGTGGTCGGTCTACATGCAACGATGTTGTTTATATTAATAATATGAATATTTATATGTACAAAATAGACTCCTGGCCTTTAACATCTAGGATCTCCTGCCTAATAAGAACATAAGTCTCTTATCTTATAACACTTGGCTCACCAGCCTACAAAACATGTTACAATTTATTATTACAACCGGGGCTCGGCCTTGGGATACTACAATCCCCTCCCCTTGTTTTTGCAGTGTCCTCAGTGCAACTTGTTTATACATATAGAATTCAAAAATTCTTCAAAAAGGATCCAAGCTTTAGCTATTGGAAGCATTTTATCCACCTGGTTCTCTACTTTTAAGCACCAATTCTGGTGTTCATACTACAGCTGGAATTCAATTTCTCTATTCCATAAAGATGCTTTAGGAAGAATTCAAATCATTGTTCCTTATTACATGCTTCAATTAAACCTCATTGAAAGCACCAAATGGTTGTAGATCCATGACGTCCCACCCAGCCTTAGATCTCACTGTTGATAAACTCCTAGTAGCGTATCACCCCCAAGAATGGGCTATGACTCCATCAAGGAAATGGATTTCCAAGATAACCATGACCCACAATCAATATCAACATGGTCTAGGGAAAGGTACCAAACCTCAGCAACACTCCAACCAATGGTCTCTCTTCCCCACATGCATGTACAACCCAAGGTAGTATGCACCTTCATTGTCCAACAATTCATCGGTTGCTCAACTTCCCTTCCAGGCCTCCATCACAGGCTGGACAGGAAGTCTCAGAGCACCGTGGCTCCAGGAGTTCCAACTACCCTCAGAGGTTTCCAGGTACCCTTCGGGCCTCATACCGGAGAACCTATCCCCACACTTCTCCCTCCATGGCTCCATCCTTCTCCAAGGAAACCCAAGGAGAAGTGTACACACACCCAGATCCACAGGGTAAGATTTGTTGTCTCCAATCAACATCTTCCCCAGAGCTACTCTTTGCAATCAACATTCCAACTTTAATCAATATCATCTCATCTACATCACACATATGCAGTTATCATGAGATAACATAAAAGAATTCTAGGAACTCAAACTTAGTTCAAAGGGAATTCAACTTTTCCCCAAAACATGAAATTCTATTTCGTAATTCTTCTTGGTTGTTTCCATATTAGGAATGCATCATTCCTTGTGGTTTTCCACAAGCACCAAACTGCATACCATTTTTCCTGCAATGCTTCATCTTGCATACAGCCAACAAATTGTCAATATTTCATGTAAATCCTAATTCAATTGCAATATGTACAAAACCTTATGCAGTGATCTTAGAATTACCTTCACCTAGCAATTCAATCACAATTACCAAACAATTTAACAAAATAGAATGACTCATCATTCTATGCATATGCATGTTCATAATTAATATATGTAAGTTCATTACTTCTTTTTCTGAACAAGAAATTTTCTGTAGTCAATGCTTACGTGACTACTTGACTTGCAACTTTCATGTTGCAATGTCTAACAAATCCTGAATGTCCTCAACTTCATGATTTAACAAAATTTCATTTGTTAGTAACAATTATTTCCATGCAATAATATATATGCATGTACTTACAAAACACATTCAACAATTGCATTTAAGTTTACAATTCTATCACTTACTATGCATGAGTGCAATTCTCAATGCATACTTATTCAATGTGTCTTGCATTGAATTACATAATGCTCTTTATCTCAGTCATGTATCTCACCATACATAAGTTGGAATTATGGCCAATGTCTTGACACATTCTCCACACACTTCCTATTGTCTTCTCAATTAATTGGATGCCTTCCTTTTCGACCCGAACACTACACCAAAAATAAAATTTTGTGGTGTTCATTAGTGTTAGCAAAAATGTTTCAGTCCAAGTTTTATTTAAAGGTAGAAATATTTTGGTACATGTGTGGTTCATAACCTTTCCATATCCAACCATGTCCTAGTATCATACATGACTATCTTTACTAGCATTCATTCCTATAACAAGCTCTTATCTTTTATTTCTTTGGTTATTACCCCATAACCAAATTAACATGACATTCTACTATGTCAGTGTGTGCATTCAAAATATAAAATCTTTGATGACTATAATAGGCCTATAGCCTTTACCACCTTTAGTGGTATCTTATTCATGTTAATTTATTTAAATAATACCATATTGTGTATTATAAAATTCTATTAGAGAAATTCTTACCTGAATTTCCCTTTGGAAATTATGCAAAATAATTTCAAAAGAGTAATACTTACCTGCATAGCTTCCATTGAATGAATTTGATGTTACCTGACTAGCTGATGACAGTAGAAACGTTCATGCTTATTTTATCAAACTTATAACCAACACTTCAACTTTATCTTGCTTCCTTCCATATCCAGCAACATCATCAAAAACACTCGCAACATGAAAGAATCATTTCCTTTGGTTGTCCCAACAAGCCATAACATACTTGTTGCCATTGAAATTGTAGCAACTTCCTTCTCCATGTACGAATTTTCGTTGTTGATCCCAGAAGTCTTCAATTCTTCCTGGATTCCTGAATCTTCTTGTGCTCTCATTGCAGTCACTATACATGATTAGTTCTGACCTGAGCACTTTATATCCAATCACTCTTGGTTGCCTTCACATTTCCAGTCACATACTAAGCTGATATTTACCTTCAACTTTCATTAATTTCCTGGATCTAGCTATCCCAACTCATACTTGGATGAATTAAAATTCCAAACCAAGTTTTTTTATAGACTATGGATTCTTCAATATCCATTTACTTTTTTGAACTGAACTACTTCAGCCTTTTTCTGACTGACTACCTTAGTACTTGAGTTTTATTGTACCTTCTCTTCTCTTTGACTACTAGTCTCAAACTTGACTTCCATATCCAATCTCTATTCATACTGTAATGATGCACATATGCCCCCTTTGCTAGCTGCATAGAATTATTTGACATCCATCTTTTTTTCTTTTTTTTGAGACATTTCTTCAGCTGCATTGCTGAAATTTCTGTGATCGCTACAGCCCTAGGAATTCCTTGGACTGTTCTTAGATTCCTTGTTTATCCAGGCAAGGTAGTGCCTTGTGATGGCATTCTAAGATAGTATGGTGTTGTTCCAACCAATCCATACCGATTTAACAGTCATATGAACCCAAAGGAAAGATGTTCCAATCTACCTTGGTTCTCATCCCAATCATGCCCTTTGGACCTAAATTAACCAACTCGATTACTTTTCTCTTGGATCTTGTATCCAACTATACCAGCCAATATTTCCCATTCTTTCTTATTAGAAATTGCAATATTTCCACTAGCTAGGAATCTATATAGCTATGAATAGCTCCTGAATCAGCTAAAAATAGTAAATGAATGGTTATTGATCATACCTTATTCTTCAATCATGTGTGATTGAAACTCTGCTTGCTTGTTGTCCAGGCTTCATAGGTCCTTGTTACACTTATGATTCAAACCCCCTCTTCCTCCCAGGCTGCGCGACCTCACGGCCTAGGATCGATCAATTTGATGGAGTCAAATTGGCTCTCAGGCTCCTGCTAAGCCCAAAAACCTTATCCACATGCTTATGTTTCCTTCCTCGTGCTCGAAATAGAGAACGAGGATATTTTCAAAACCCACAGAATACTTTAAGGGACCCTATGCCAAGTTAGGGTCCAATCCGATGATACTCAAGTAATTTCGAAACTTCTCACTCCACTTGGTGCAGGTCCGAACTCACCTAACCTTTCGAGTGCTTCTCTAAGCTTCTTGTGCTTCTAAATTCATCTTTCAGGCCCTAGCCCTTTTTCCTTTAGCGGTGATATCATATGACCATGGATATGACCAGGTGCTTACTCTGCACTTCATAGTTTCAAGCTTCGGGTGTTTTCAACTCACCACAATGCCAATCTCCTGAACTCCGAACTCACGAAGTTCACAACTGACGTGAGAGGGATCAACGGTCCCTGCTCTCTATCCAAATCAATGGCCACATATAGATTTGGGACATTGTGCTTCAGGATTTCAAAAGTCTTCAATGCCACAAACCTCTGGAGTGTCAGATATTCTGACATGCATCCACGATTGTCAACGGTCACAATGGAATCCGACGCTTCAGCCTTCGGGAGTTCTCAACCCATGTGACCCCACTTTCCTCTGAAGTGGCTATCCTTCGAAGTGAAGGATATGATGACACTTGTCCTCTGTTGATGGACCGTGTAGATGAACTCCTTCTCTCTTGCCTTCGAAATTTCTTGCTCCACCCAAATGCATCCTCCTCTGGATCGTTCCTGCTCCAGAGTGCAGCATCTAGTGACACCTATCCCTGTAGGATCAATATCCTGGATCTACTTCGACTACCGACGAATTTGGAAGTTCTCCACCCTTTTGCATTGGCTTCCTCCAAAATGCAGGATATTCCCCCACGTGTCTTCAAACAACGGACGGTTGAGATCTTCTCCGCTAATCCAAGCTTCAGGGATTTTCAAAGTACCACACTTCAAATCCTCTAGAGTTAACGATCAACTATCACATGTCCCCCTACGCCAACATCTAGGATTTACTTATGCGCTTTGAGCCTTCGGGAGTTTTGCACACTCCTCGATTGAAATCTCCCGGAGTGTTGCTACTCCATATTTCACGATCTGTTGACATGTACTTTCGGGTGCCAATGGCTAGGATTTACTTCAGCCTTCAGATCTTCGGTGAGTTCTCTCTCATGTGCACTCGAGCTCTAAATGCATGAATTTCACGAAGTCCGAAGGACTTCAAGAATTAACCTTCATGCAACTTACTTGGATCCAAATTCTCTCTATCCTTCGTGCTCAGATACAACAGTTGGGGTTTTTATTCCAGCTGGGGTCTCTCTATCTCTATCTTTGATGGTCTAGATCAAATCTTGCAACCAATTCGACGGTTGTAGTAGCTCCTCCCTCCTGAGCTTTGTTACTTCCTTTCAATGAAGGAACTTTGAAAAATATTCAAAGGTTGTGGCCTTTGATTCGTCTGCGATCCCGAATGCTTCGATCTTGATTGCGCTTATGAGAAAATGATATCCCTCCTGAGCTCCCGAATTGGAAGCAAGTTCGTATGCACACAGTTGCGCTATCTCTCCTGAGATTTGAACTTGCTCTGATTTCCAAAGGGTCTCAGATCTTCACTCCCTCAAAGGATTTTTTCACCCTCCTGGCACTCTGTGTACTCCTTGCATTGGGTTTATGCACACCTGGCAGAGCTTACAGGGTTTTCAATAACACTAGTTGTGCTTCCTCTGCACAGAATTTTCTTACTTCTTTTGATGCGTTCTGCTCAATCAAGAATCCTCATGGTTCCTTCTCTAAGCCTTTTTTTGTTCTTAAGATAAGAATTTAGGTGCTAGTCCCATTTTTCTTCAGTCCCCAAATCATGTGACTACAAGCTGTGACCAAGCACCAAGATGATAGGCTCGTATCCGAAACTTCAGCGCTTCAGAACTTCTAGATTTGGAGAATTTCACACCTTCTTCTCTCATTTATTTTGAATGTTAAATTAGTGAACATGCAGAGAGGGGTGGATCTACGGTCCGTGGCTCCTCATCAACTGACAGTTGAGATTTACTATGGAGCTCCGGCTTCGTGAATTTTTGAAGTACCGTTGCATAGATCCGCCAGAGTGCCAGACTGGAGAATTCACAAACAACACATCAACGGTCCGCTCCTTCTTGTTAACCAACAACCATGATCAACTCTGGGACTCTATCTTCGGCAGTTCTAAATTTTCCATACTCTCGATTCTTCTGGAGTGACAAGTCTTCGTACTATCGCATCTAGTGTCGCATGTCCTCTATGATCAACGGTCGAGGTAGACTCCGGCCTTCGGGCCTTTAAGATTCTTCATACTTAAACACTTGTTGACCAAGTTCCTCTGGAGTTCCAAGTCTCCGTACTTCATGATATGGCACCATGCATCCACTCTGACCATTAGGGGCCCCACTAACCATGCTCAAGAAGAGTGCCACCTAGTGGAATACTAGAAGCAGACATGTGGCTCAATCATACGAGTGACACGTGTCACGTTCTAATTGGCATTTCAATATTCCAAAGGTTATTAACTCACTGACATGTGGCACATATCCCATGTGTCCACATCATCCCAAGTGACGTAAACAAGCCACGTCGCTTCGAGCCTTCGGGCTTCGGGACTTCGAAATATTTCTCACTAGCACACTTCGATTCTCCTAAATTCTGAACTCCCGAATACGCTAACCTATTGACACGTGCCTCCTTTAATGAATGGTCTGGATCAAATCCAGACTTTAGGACTTCATGAGTTTTCACTCTAGCACACTCCATTTCTCCCGAAGTGCTGAACTTTCGAACTGTTGTGATATCTATGGCTCACAATCACTTGCGCGCAGATATGATGGCTGAGATTTGTTCTTCACCATTGTGCCTTACCTCTTTCTCTTGACACGATCTAATGACTTTTATCTATCTTCGGCTAATACAACAATCAAGCACTTTTCCCAGGATCTACAGTGTATATCCCCTCCAGGACTTTGGGGCTTCGACACTTTTCCTCCCTTTTACGACAAGTAACTTCAAACAGCCGGAGTGGCAAAGTCCTGAAGGAATTCCCTGCTTAACCACCATGGTCCTTTTCCTCGATATGATGGTTGTGAAGGATCCTCCTTCTCCCAAACAGATCCTACGGTACAAATTATAAACTTTGTGGCCCAATACCATGGTTGTGGTGGTATCCTTCCTCTATATGTTTTCTTGAATCGTTATACTTCCTGACCTTCTAAACACAATCCAAGTGTTCACACGATGCCTTCCTGACACTCAAGAACGCTCTGAACTTTCAATTTTGTCCCTCTTGAAAGCAACTCACTCTGAAACCTTTTCTTCATTAACCACCTATCCTTCCCATCCAAGCTTAATTTTGAAACCATGGATTTGATACCATTTTGTAACATCCCCGGCCACCAACAGGTCGGGAAACATCACCTCATAAACTTTTTTTTTCTTTGATACCATTTTGTAACATCCATGGCCACCAACAGGTCGGCCATGCTACCTCATAGAAATAGAAATTATCGTCTGCATATATATATAAACATCAACATACAACATATTTTGCCAATACACAGATTAATGTGTAATAACAGTAAGCCTATACATACAGCATATACAGGTAATACTCATCAATATAGCATGTAAAAATACACAGAATGTAAATGAACAAAGGATTGGTACTTATATTTTAATTGAAGTACACCAACTGTGTGCAGAACTTCCACGATCCTCCCAGCCATAGACCACGCTGCTCATCACTCTCAACAGTGAGTCACCCCCGAGCTGGGACTAAAATCCACCCAGGTAAAGAGATTCCTAGGCTAGGTAGGGACAATAGGAAGTTGAATAGTACAACAGGAAGGATTTCCTCCAAGGAGCCACTTACACCCACAACTCATAGACTCTCATTCCCCACATGCATGTCCCACCCCAGGAGTATACACCTTCATTGTCCCACAATTCATCGATTGCTTCACCTCCCTTTCCAGGACTTTAGAAACAATCCGGATCAGGAATTCTTAGAGCCCTGTAGCTGTTGTTGGACTCCCTCCAGGAGAACACATTTCCTCAACAAACTCTCTCACCTGGAGAGAGTTACTCACTAGCCTAACAACTTGCTTATTCTATCCACAGGCTTGACAACCCACTTCTTCACTCCCACTCCTCAACACATGGGCGTGGTGATGGTAACAATAGCAACTGGATGTGGAGGATGGTAATGACGGATCAATACGTAGGCAACCCGTAGGGTACAGGTTCCGCAAGGGTATCAATTTGGGCTTGTAGCAGAGGTTCAGGGTGGTTGAGGAATTCAACAATGGAAAAAATGACTGACTGTGTGCTTTCTCAGTGCATGAGTGAATGGGGCAACCTCCGACCATAATACTCCAAATGGCCAGAAGGGAGAGAATGGTCAAAATGGTGAGAGCGCCCCCATAAATCTGCATGTGTCTTGGATGAAATTTGGTTCTCCAGGAGCACGTTCCTCTCCACTTGGAATTTGTTCCTCTCCCCAAAGGAAATTAGGATAAATTAATATCTTCTTTACAACCTTTAGAATAATAATTATATATTATTCTCTTTGTTTTAAGCTCTTAAGCTTATCCCTTTTTCCCCCAATCTCCTAGTCTCCTCCCTTACCCAACCTAGTGGAGCTTAGTCCCCCATACTATTTCTTCATGGTCAGTCTACACACAACAATGTTGTTTATATTAATAATATGAATATTTATATGTACAAAACATGCTCCTAGCCTTTAACATCTAGGCTCTTTGGCCTAATAAGCACATAAGCCTCCTAGCTTATAAAACTTGGCTCACCAGCCTACAAAACATGTGAGAATTTATTATTACAACTGGGGCTCGGCCTTGGGATACTACAACCTTCTTTTCTTCAATCATGTCTCTCACAAATTGATATTGAACATCAATATTCTTTTTCTTTGAATGATAAGTCGGATTCTTCGCCAAAAACATTGCACTCTAACTATCATAGTCTATCCTTACAGCTTGTTGTACAAACCCAATACTTGAACACAATATTTGTAACCATATTTTTTCCTTTCTTGCATGAGTGGTTTCCATGTATGCTTCTATAGTTGACAGTGCCACTACAGTCTAGTTTTTGCTCATCCAACTAATTTATCCCCCAAACAGGTTAAACATATACCCACTTGTAGATCTTCTATGATCCAGATCTCCTTCCCAATCTACATCAACAAACTCATGTATGTCCAACACTCTGTCCAATATCATTCTTCCTTGGTAGCACAATCCATAACTAGTAGTGTCATGAAAATAAATAAAACCCATGTTTATTGTTGTTCAATGCTCCTTCCCTAGTTTTGACATATACCTTCTCAAAACTCCACTGTGTGGGCAATGTTTGGTCTAGTATAGACCATTGCATACATCAAACTTCCAACCTCACTTTCATATAGAACACAGGACATGTCCTCTTCCTCTTCTTTTGTCTTGGGACATTGATCTGTAGATAACTTTACACCTACAGGAATAGGAACCTTGACTAGTTTACATTCTTTCATATTAAACCTCTGCAATATTGTCTCGATGTATTTCCTCTTATTGAACCAAATTTTCTTGTTTTCCCAATATATTTTAATTTCCATGCCCAAAATGAAATGTGTAGCTCCAAGATCCTTTATTTCAAATTTAGAGGTCAACTAGGTTTTCACATCCTAGATAATCTCCTTGTTGTTTCCTATCAACAACATATCATCCATATATAAGACCAGATAAACAAAATGATCAAAAATTAATTTGAAATACACACAGTGATCATCTTTTCTCCTTGTGAAGCCAAGTCCCAACATAAAAGTATCAAACTTTTGATACCACATTCTTTGTGATTGCTTTAACCCATACAAGGACTTTTTCAGCCTGCATACTATCTCTTTCTTTCCCTCCACAAGAAATCCTTTTGGTTTCTTCATGTATATTTCTTATTCCATATCCCCATGTAGGAATTTTGTATTCACATCCATTTGTTCTACTTCAAAATCAAACTCAGTAGAAACAGAGAAAAGAAATCTAATATAAGTTAACTTGGAAAGAGGAGAAAACATTTCACCAAAGCCAATTCCCTCTACCTGTGAATAACCTTTTGCTACTAACTAAGATTTGTATTTCTCCACTTTTCCTTATACATTCATCTTCTTCTTAAACACACATTTGTTGCCAATGGGATTTCTTCTAGTTGACAACTCCACTATATCCTAAGCCCCATTCTTGTTAGAGGATGTCATTTCTTCAATCATGGAATTTTTCCATAGTTTTCCATCTTTTCAATCCACCAACTCCCTAATAGTTCTAGGATTATCATCAGTAATAGACAAAGAAAATTTTGAATGGAAATCAGGTGGATTTTACCTTTTTGGTTTCCTTCTTTCCTGAACCAATCTCCTCAATACAGGAGTATGAGGATCTTCTTCTTATTATTCATGTTATTTTGTAGAGTCTAATACATTTTCCTTCAATTCAAACTCTATTTTCTCTAGTTCTTCCTCCTTTGGTATGACTTCATGATTGAAAACATATTTAATTTCTCTAAATACCGCATCTCAGCTATAAACTACCTTTTAAGTTTTTGGGTTCCAAAGTTATAACCTTTCATACCATCTTTATACCCTATAAAGATACACTTTTCAGCCTTTTATCTAGATTACTCTAGTTTTCCTTTGGAACGTGAACATAGGAATCAAAAGAAAAATACCTTGAGATGTGTGAGAGAGGGTTTCTAACCAGTCCATACCTCATGTGGAGTCTTGTCATCCAATGTTGATGAGGGTGATTGATTGACCAGGTAACATGCAGTACCCACTACCTCTACCCATAATTCTTCTCCTAACACGACACCACTGAGCATGCACCTTGATTTTTCCATCAACGTATTGCTCATCCTTTTTACAACTCTATTATGTTGAGGTGTATATGTAGTAGTCTTATGCCTTATTATACCGCACTTCTTACAGAATTCTTCGAATTCATTTATGCATAACTTTCCACTATTATCTGTCCTCGGCACCTTAATTATTTTCTCTTTTTTATTCTCTGCAAGAGCCTTAAACTCTTTGAACCTTTCAAATATTTTTATATTTCTTCGTGAGGAAATATATCTATGTATTTATTGAGAATTCATCTATAAATAAAACATAGTACACATATTTTCCCATTGATGGAACTGATACGAGTCCAAACACATCATTATGCACCAACTGTAAAAATCCCTCTCCCTCGTTGCAGCAGAGGGAAATCTGACCTGATTTTGCTTCCCATATACACAATGTTCACATAAATCAAAAATATAGAGAGTAGTTATACATACCTCCAACCATACCTTTATCGTGTAGTAGTCGAAGGCCCTTCTCTCTAATATGCCCCAACATTTGATTCCACAACATAGCCTTTTCTCCAGAGACTGTAGCATTTTTTTCTTCTTCGTCTCCAATATCAAGAACAATGGAACTATTACACCCATCACTAATAGTGTTTCCTTCCATCTGTTAATTTTTGAGCTATTATTAGGTTTCTTTTCAATTTACTAGATAACAATAGCATAGGTAGGATCACTGAGAGAAACACAATCACAAGATACAAAACATTTATCCTGGGAAACACTCATGGGGGAGAAAACCCAGGAAAAACTTCCTTAATATAGATATCCAATACAATGCCAAGACAATAAACCAAAACACTAGAGAATATCCAACACTAAGCAATGTGCCTCTCTCTTCCTTCTTCTCTCAACTGCAGCTACCAAACTTGTGCACTGGATGAGAAAATGAGTGAGTTAATGAGGCATTGGATTCCTTTATATATACTGGTTGGAAGGTGCTGGAAATGTGTCTCTTCACTGGGTAGGGTCAACTTGTCTTCTTAGTGGTTAAAAACACTTTAATTGGGCCTAGGCCGAATTCTTAATTTGCAAAATAAAATTAGGGTTTGACCAATACGCAAAAAGGGATTTGGTCAATTACAATGCCCGACATGATCAATCCATAAAAGGGGATTGATCTAATGAATAATGAATCAATAATAAATAGAATACTCTTTGCAGTTACAATATTTCAACACTCCCCCTTAACAATAAGGGTATTCTACAACATCATCAAGAGAGAGAGAGAGGGAAGAAACATCAACAACATCTGGAACATTGACTAGCATATATATAAATCATCTGAAGTTTTTCTCATCATCGATGTCATCATCCACATCAGGGAGTCGGAATGGAATCATCATCATATACATAAACATGGATTAGTATAACACTAATACATCATCATCATCAATAACAACATGATGTTGATACAACATCAACAATAGCAGCATCACAGCACGAAGGCTGGAGAATCATCAACATCAGCACTAGGCTGGAAATATTCAGCATGAAGTTGGCATCTCATCAACATCAGCACGAAGTTGGAATCTCAACAACATCATCATGAAGTTGGAAATATTCAGCACGAGGCTAGAATCACAACAACATCAGCATGAAGTTGGAAATCTTCAACACGAGGTTGGCATCACAACAACATCAGCACGAAGATAGAAATCTTCAGCATGAGGCTCGCATCACAACATCTTGTGTTACTCTAATAAATCCAAAGGATATTCCCAGGAATCAAAATATTCCCTAGGATATAAAATCCTAATAGGGCTACCACTACTGACCAAAGCTACAATATACATGCACAAGTACTCTGACAGACTGTCCTTATGGAGCTTCATGATATTTCCAAGGATGGCCAGTCCCCTAGGGTATAAAATCCTAACTGAGCTACCCGCTATTGGTCAGGATATGATAGTATCATCAACAGTACTCCCCCTTTCGAGGGAGGTCCTTTCGAACTATACCAAGATTGTCTTGAAATTTCTCAAACTTTACATGAGACAAAGGCTTGGTCAACACATCTGCAACATGTTCATTTGTGCCAACATATTGGAGCTTTATAGCTCCTCTCTGTATTATATCATCAATGAAGTGATATCATATCTCTATGTTCTTCGACTCATCATGGAACACATCATTTTTATACAAATCTGGTTATCACATAGTGTCATGATGGCTTCCATATCCAAATCAAATAGATCTGTCAACAACATCTGAAGCCATATGGATTCACAACTCGCGGAACATGCAGCAGTGTATTATACTTCTGTCGTGTTGAGAGAAATACTTGATTGCTTCCTACTCTGCCATGAGATCATGGCTAACCCCAGACTAAAACAACATTTTGAGGTGCTCTTTCTGTCATAGACACTTCCATCCCAATGTGAATCAGTATATCCACTCAGTATGAAGTCTTTATCTCCATTATAACTAAGACCAAAATCCAATGTACCCTTAAGGTATCTCATTACATGTTTTACAGCAAAAATGTGAAAACGTTTGGGTTCTATCAGAAATTGACTCAAGGTGTTCACAGCAAAACATATATATGGCCTGGTGTTCGTCATATACATCAACGATCCAATGATCTGTTTGTACAGCGTAGCATCAACCAATTATGATGAAGTATCAACCAAGAGCTTCAACTTTGTTTCCATGGTTGTCTTCATGGATTTACACTCCAACATATCAAACCTCTTTAGTATTTCTACGACATACTTCCCTTGGTTAAGGAAGATCTTCTTTGGGCTCTGCCAAACTTCAAGACCTAAGAAATAGTGTATTAGGTCTTTTATAAAACTCGGTAGCGAGCTTCTTCTACACTTTTTGATGAGATCTTATTCATCTTGTCAAGAATAAATCATCTACATATAGTAGCAACATCATTGGCGCATCATTCATAACCTTGAGGTAAAGGTTAGAATCAGCCTTACTCTTGGTAAAGCCCAAGCTTGTTAGGAAAATGTCAATTCTTCCATATCAAGCTCTGGGAGCTTGCTTCAACCTGTACAGAGCCTTCTTCAACCTATAGTCCTGAGTATTTATGTATTCAACTTCAAATCAAATTTTCATATCACTTTGTACCAATCTGGTACACTTGCTCAACTACAACTCAATATGAAGAATCATGTGCTAGCTCTATGTGCTTTATGAAAATCATTATCTATCTCACTGCCTGAGAGTATGTCCTCTCCTCTTTCTAAAATTGTTCCTTCTAGAACTAGGACTCTACACCTGTGGTTGCTCAGAAGATGAGAATGATTGCTTCATTCTCACTGTGGCCGCTAAAATATGTAACTCCTCTATTATATCATGGCAACAGCTTCATCTGAAATTGAGAGTGGCTCAATAACTGATACTGAAGGTAGCTCTTCTTCTTTCATGGAGGTAACTCTATTTTTTATTGTAGTCATGTCTACATGACCCAACTAATGTATTGCACCGACTTCCACTCAATTTTAAATGTGTGGATTGCTCCCCCTGCATCTCATACTATATATGAATCATGGTTGTTCTGGTTGTCTTCGTGAATACTAGAACTATTTCTTCAATAACTGGAGTAAGTGTCACGTCATAGTCTTCGCCCTCTTGCTGGGAGAATCCTCTGGACACATATCAGGCTTTGTACATCTGCAACATGCTTGATTTGTTAGATGAATCTTTGGAAGTCAATACTTCTCTTCTAGTCTCACGTAAAAAACATATCCTAGTCTTTCTTAATATCTTCCTTATCTATCACTGAAATATGAGAATATTCCCAGGATATTTCATATCTTCTAGAAGTTTCTGAAGCTACAATCTAGTATTATCATGGCATTTGTCTCCCAGTCCTGGAATTTGTCTCTTCATCTGATCCTTTCTGAGATCAGGCTTACTCTTTATTTCTTTTGAGTCTACAAGGAATTCATCATCTCTTATGGGGTATACTTGGTGTTGAATACCAAGTCTAAATACAAAAAGCTAAGTCATACTTCAAACAAGTTATGATTCCCGTCAAGGTGGCTTCATTATCCTTAGACCAAGTCTTCTATGAGTTCTTGTTCTAATGTTTGGTCATCTTTGGATCATTCTTCTCCTTACAATCAATCTTCATATGAGATACTTTGGATCTCAAAAATAGCTTCTTCTTTGTATTCTTTGGTACATGGATGTATATCATCATGTTCACAACTTGGGTAGTCTACTTCATGTCTCATCTAATTTTTTTCCTTTTGTTACCATAAGAAGTTTCTCCTAGAGGAGATGTTAGTTGTATATGGTAAATGATTACATTAAGCATTTATCTCAATATGCTTACATGCTACCAAGTATAAAAAAATTCAAATATTGCTACTTCAACTATAGTGTTTACTTGTAAAGGGGTAGTTATCAACTTGTCATGTGCAACATTGAATCTTATCAAATTAATTAATCAAACATGGAATCTGGAGTCGTGTCCTCAAGAATGAGTGTGTTGTTTTTCTTCCAAGTCTCCTTCACTCAAGATGGCAAGTGTTTTCTTCAACATGTATTATGTACTAAGACAATATGCTATCTTGACAGAAGTTTAGGTTAGAGAATAAACTATATGATCTCAACTTTAATCAATCTAATATCTTGACTTTAATTTTTTACCAAAGGTTAGTATGATGATTATAGCTTCAACATGCAACCTAGATCAAAATAATTTCATAACAAATAGATGCATATCAGAATAATCAAACCTGGGTTGCATTATTCCTCTCAATGTGTTGGATCTTGAGATCCTTCTGGATCTATGGCAAGAGATCCCTTCTCCTGCAAATACCCTTTAAAGCTTAACACTTTAAACATATGTGAGTACATACCTTTAATAGCATTTGCAGGTAGTGGCACCATTTGGTAGCAGCGGTAATAATTACCAACCCTTTTAAAACTTCAAGGGTGACTGCAACTGGTACTATAGCTGATACCTCAACTGATATTGCAACTAATTCTAAAACTATAACTGCAACTGCAACTTCGGGTTTTAATAGGAAACCTTAATTTTTCAAACTTCAAATTTTGAAATTTTGATCCAGGGACTAGATGCACTGGGTTGAGGCAAGTTTGTTGGAGTTGTTAGATTTTAAAATTTTCAATTTTTGCCCCTTGAAACTTGACCTGCGAAAATCTGGACTGGTACTTCTGGTATTGGTTTTGGTTTCCTGGTTTTCTGGTACTTCTGGTTTTCTGGTTTCCTGGTTTTTTGGTACTTTTGGTTTTCTGGTACCAATCAAAACTAGGGTTTGACTTTCCAGATTATCTAACCACTGAGAAGGTGTGATCAAGGTGACAAAGAGTTCCCTAGCCTATGGTGCACTTGTATAGATGGTTTTAGGTTGATATTCCTCTTCAACAAAAATCCCTAATTTTCTTGTACGGAAACAGTGACATTTTTATTTATCCAATGAAAGATGCTCTCTTAGGCTTAGCTCTGAAACCATGTTAAGTTTTGACCTATTATTAGGTTTCTTTTCAATTTACTATATAAAAATAGCATAGGTAGGATCACTAAGAGAAACACCATCACAAGATACATAGCATTTATCTTGGGAAACCATCATGGGGGAGAAAACCCAGTAAAAACTTCCTTAATATAGATAGACAATACAATGCCAAGACAATAAAACAAAACACTAGAGAATATTCAACACTGAGCAATGTGCCTCTCTCTTCTTTCTTCTCCCAACTGCAACTACCAAACTCACACACTAGATGAGAGAATGAGTGAGTTAATGAGGCATTGGCTTCCTTTATTTATAATGGTTGGCAGGTGTTGGAAAGGTGTCTCTTCATTGGGCAGGGCCTACTTGTATTCTTAGTGGTTAAAACCCCTTTAATTGGGCCTGGGGACGAATTCTTAATTTGAATAATAAAATTAGGGTTTGACCAATCCAGAAAAGGGGATTTGGTCAATTACAATGCCCGACATGATAAATCCACCAAAGGGGATTGATCTAATGAATAATGACTCAATAATAAATAGAATACTCTTTGCAGTTACAATATTTCAATACCATCCTATATAGAGTCCCAAACCAAACTCCCTTTAGCAACACCATTTCTCCTTGAACCATCATGTAGGTTTCTTTCTCAAACATTGTTTTTTCCCCTGCATCATCCATTTTTCTTACAAAAATCAATTTTTTGGCTAATCCTTGGATGTGCATAACACCAGGGAGTTTTATAATCCTTCCATCAATGAGCTTCAACTTGAATTTTCCTCATCCTATGATTTTGGTTTTCGATTCATCACCTACTAAAACATCACCTCCGTCATACCTTTCATACTCTCAAAACCACTCCGTGTGAGGAGTCATATGAAAGGATGCACATGATTCAACCATTCACGCCTCATGATTTGCATGTGTGCTTGAAGAATCCAAGTACACATCCTCTTCTTCTTCCCTGGAGGTTTTTTCTTCTTTATAAGGAGCGTATTCATATCCCTTCCCTCTCTCAACACTTTTGGATCTACATTGCTTCTTGTAGTTCCCTTCTTTTCCACATCTCCATCATATATTTACAAATTTTCCGAGAGATTTAGATATTCCCTTAGATTTAGATCTCCCACTTGAGGAATTAGAACTATTTATTTCCTGGGAGCATCCTCTTGCAAATAATGAATCTATGTTATGTCCTTCCATGTTCTTCCATCTCATCTCATCTCCATCTTGAGCTTCCATAGCTCAAAAATTTTCCCATTAAATTTCTCAATATCTATCTTCAAACTGCTCGCCATTTCTTTTCAACTGAAGGATCGATACCACATATCTCCCACTGCAACAAGATTTATCACATACCTGATCCAAACCCTTAGCCACAAAGGTGTCCCCCAGAAGCCAAAAATAGATATGATACCAAATTTATATTTTAACCTTGTACATTTATTTACTACACATATTCTCAATAAAAACAGAAAATATACAATGGCACACACACACACACATTACACAGATATTTTACCCTGGAAACCCAAACAGGAAAAACCAACAACATGTTTAGAGTTGCAACTCTAATATTTTTTAATTAATTGTATTCTTCATTATTTAAAATACAATATAGATATAGGATCCTATCCCATAATCCATTTACCCTTATTACTCAACAACCCTAATTCCTTAACCGAAATTAGAAAACCATCGATGAAAACCATGTGCCAAAAAACCACCAAAAAATGGATGCAAAAAATGCCAAAAAATAGATGCAAAAACTGCCAAAAAATAATTTTGAGGGCCCCCAGTTTCTCCCATATCAGTGTATAGTACATGGAACCAATATTGCAAAGAATATAACACATACCCAAAATTTTACGAATGAACTAATATCACATTATCGGGATATTAAGAGCAATACATTCTTTAGTCAATTGATAAATCTTTGGAAAAAAGGTCAAATTACAAAGCACATTCAACATTTCCAAAAGTTGAGTCTTAGGGTAAAGAACATTCATAACGATAATTTGTTAGATAAATTTATGGGAACTTTAAAGGAGAACATTCAACATAAGGTGTGTCTCTTCGAACCTAAATCCCTAGAGAAAGCTTTCAGTATGGCAAGGAAAGTGGAAAACAAAAATATTTCTACTAGAAGGGTGGGAATTGATAACTATATATAGCACCATGTTCCCTCTCCTAAACCAACAAGGTTGACACCTCAAAAAATGGATGAGAGAAGATAAAAGGGAATATGTTTCAATTGTGATAGCAAGTATAGTAAGGGGCATAAATGCACTGAGAAGAAATTATTCTACATAGACTATGAAGAGGAAGAATATCAAGAATTGGAACCATCACAAGATCCATATCTAAAATATATTACTTCAACAATATGTTATCATGCATTGATCAGCATCAATACTCCACAAACCATCAAGATACAAGGATACATCAAAAAGAAAAAGGTAATAGTATTGATTGATTCTGGTACTACCCATAATTTCATCGATTACAAATTAGCAAAAGATATCAATTTCTTTGTATATCCAGCACTAGAGTTTCAAGTAATGATTGAAAATGGAGGTACTAGAACATATTCTAGGAAGTTCCACGGTATTAAGCTAAACATGGGTGAGTATTTTTTGGATAGTCCCATGATTTTGATGATTGCAGTTATGTGAGACATTCTCTAGGACACAAACCTAAGAGAAAGCTCTTGAGAGGGGTGTGTGGTTAATATCTGAGATAGAGATGGAACGTAGAGATGGACTCCTTATAGAGAGTTGAGAATAAATCCAGATGATTCTCTTGTGTAATGCAGTGAGAAAGGAGATATACAGAGTTGAACATGCTTGTGGTTGAGCACAAGGTGAACATGTGAAATCCCAAAGTGTTGGGTGCATCTTCATGAGAACAGAAATGAAGATGATGTATTAGGCTCCTCTGAGCATAAGAGTTGATGAGAAAATCCAGATGACTCTCCTGTGTAATGCAATGGGAAAGAAGATTTGTTGAGTAGACATGCATGTGGACGAGTACAGGTGAATGTGATCCTAGTGATTGAGCACTAGTGAAGAAGTAGTTCTTCTGTGTAATGCAGTGAGCCAGAGATATGGATATCCCTATGGATGTGCCCGTAGTGGATGAGAACTAGTGGGTGTATAATATCCCTTGCTATATCATTCAAGAGTCAGACTTGCCTGTAACCCTAATTGTGATGTAAAGGGTACAGGTCGGCCCCACCTTAATGTGATTAATAATTAATTTAAAATATAATTAATATGGTTAATATTAATTATATTTGATGAGATAGTTATTTCGGAATTATCGCATTGGTTTTTTCATTTTCGACATTTCGGACCAAACCAGTGTGGTCCATCATCGGGAAAATAATATGAGATATGAAGGAAAAAGATTTAACAAGTGTAAATAAATACATGAAAATATATTATGAAGAGCCAACTTATTAAAAGTGAAATTAATGAATTTTTATAAACCTAAAACTATTGTTTATTCAGAGCTGACTTAAATCAAATGAAACAAGAAATATAAAAACCTAAAAATATATTAATTATTAATTGATTTTCTATAATGAGTCATTGTGGTTAGTGTTGGGATGTAGTTTTGACTAATTTTCCATCCATCATCTATGTTTAGATTGTTAGGTTGGTTTTTAATTTCGATTGCTTCTCTAAATTCCCTATTGTGATAGTGATCTATCTTGGCAAGAATTTTGGCGTCTTCAATACAAATGCGATGTTTAGTTTTGTCTGAATGTTCTTCCAAGGCTGAGGGATGAGTGAGATTATGTTTAATGTCAATAGCATGTTCTTGAATCCTAATTCTAAAGGAGCAACCTGTTTCTCCTATGTATTGTTTACCACACGAATACATTAAACATAATTGCACTCGTCCCTCAGCCTTGGCAGAACATTCAGAAAAAACTAAACATCACATTTTTATTGAAGATGCCAAAATTCTTGCCAAGATAGATCACTATCACAATAGGAAATTTAGAGAAGCAATTGAAATTGAAAAACAACCTAACAATCTAAACAGAGATGATGGATGGAAAATTAGTCAAAACTGGATCCCGACACTAACCGCAATGACTCATTACATAAAATCAATTAATAATTAATATATTTTTAGGTTTTTATATTTCTTGTTTTCATTTGATTTAAGTCAGCTTTGAATAAACAATATTTTTAGGTTTATAAAAAATCATTAATTTCACTTTTAATAAGCCATCTCTTCATAATATCTTTTCATGTATTTATTTACACTTGTTAAATCATTTTCCTTCATATCTCATATTATTTTCCTCATGATGGACCACACTGGTTTGGTCCGAAACGTCAAAAATGAAAAAAACAATGCGATAATTCATAAAGAACTATCTCATCAAATCAATGGTCACAAAATTCTTAGGACAAAAACAATTAATTATATTATGAGCTAGTGAGGTCAAGCCTATTGTGCCAATAGACACTTTTGTTGACAGGTTCAGTCTAGTATAAGTAAAGGTAAATTCCCCATTGAAGAATCATATCTTTTGTGTGAGTTTAGAAATTTCATCAAGTACACCTTGGGAAAAGTGCGCACCTCTCTTGGGCACTAGTATTCTAGGGTTTGAGCACCCTCTTGTGTGCTAGGTCTTTCTCTTGAAGAATATAGCAAAGGATTTAGTTTGGTTTTCTTCCCTTTTTGAGAAGGGTTTCCCAGGATACTTATTATTTTCTTGTGCATGGTGTTTCTTCTTGTGATCTTGGTTGTTGCAACATTATTGGTTATGGTTAAGTTAAATTATAAAATGGAATGAACTTAATGCTTAACCTTGCTCATCGAAAAACCAACACATGATTTCCATCCAAATGGGTGGTTTTGATGTTGTATTATGGGTCCAATGGTTACAATCATTGGGAATAGTGGCCCTTAAGTTTCAATATATTCTCATGATGTTTTCCTCATATGGAAAGGAAATTGAGCTTAGAGGTATCCAAGGGAAACCCTCTAAAGTAATAATCTCTAATACATTGAAAAAATTACTGAAAAAAGGACAACGTGGTGTAATTGCACAATTGTGCTCACTATATGTTCAAACATCTATATCCTCTACTCCAATGCATCTCCAAATGGCTATCAAAAACCATTTTAAGGTATTTAGAGAGATTCCTAAGGGCCTTCCATCGGCTCGAGATCATGATTATGCTATTCATTTGCAACCCGGAAGTGTACGACCTAACATTAGGCCTTACAAGTATCCATATGCATAGAAGAGTGAGATTGAGCATATGATCCAAGAAATTTTATAGGTTGGCATCATTCAACCTAGCCAACGTTCTTTCTCTTCACCAATAGTTATGGTTATGAA
>SNQJ01S0124400.1:0-26601 GCA_010110895.2 Picea sitchensis | reverse complement strand
TCTCGTCAAATGAATAGGGGATTTAGATCTACCCTTGGACTTATACTTTCTACCGGAGAATTTTCCTTTATCTTTTTCAATCCATCAACCTCTCACCACTAATGCATATTTGGTTTATCCTTCCATGTTCTTCCTTCTCATTTCTTATGATAGTAAAGATGCAACCAAGTTATATAGCGTTAATTTGGTTGAATTACTCCATATAGCCATGGTTAAGTTATCCCAGGAGTCTCGCAAAGAATATAATAGGCTAATACATTTTTCCTCCTTGGTGATTTTAATATCCACATGATATAATTGGTTTATTATGGTATTAAATGCATTTAAATTCTCAGTTACCAACCTATCCTCACACATACTCAGAAGATACAGTTTATTTCTAAAGAAAAACTTATTTACTAGGGATTTAAATTGGTACAATCTCCCCAACTTGTCCCACAGTTTCTTGGTGGAATATTCACCTAAGACATTCAACAGCACCGAATCTGCAAGACAAAGTCGAATCATACTCCTTTCCCTTCTCTCAAGTTTCTCCCATGCTTACCTCGACATACCTGCCAAAATGGTACCTGCACAGATTATTGCCCATTTTTCTCGATCTATAAGGATATCTTCAATTTTAAGCTTCCAAAGCTCAAAATTTTAGCCATTGAATTTTTCGATCTCTATTCTCAAGCTACTTGTCATTCTTTATGCAAAACTTCAAATATTTCTTACTTGCGACTCTTATTGAACATAGGGCTTAGATTAGATCCAAGGTTGTTAAACCAAGTTCTGATACCACATGTACAGAAATTAAACATGTCCATGTTAAACCTAACATAAGAGATGAATAATTATTTAATCTATAAAATAAATGACAAAGCAAACACACAGTACATAGATATTTTACCCTGGAAACCCAAACAGGAAAACCAACATTCCTTGAGCGTCTTGCTCTCTTATTGCCTTATTCATTCATAATAAAGGTTACATACCTAACCTTGGTCCACACCTAAGACACAATCGACATCATAGCTTATTTATTTACACAAGGACAACCCTGAAGCCAATTCGGCTTACATCTACATGACCAACAACCTCTAAAATGATTTATCTAAAAATTATCTTGAATAGAATTACAACGTGATTTAGTTATAGGATTTCCAATAGTAAAACCCCTAAATAAAGGCTCCCAAAAATAGTTACATATCCACACATATCATTGGCTACAAATTCCACGAATCTGGGATTCTGTTACAGTCGACTTCCATTCGGTTTACCAGATGACTACTACTCGACCGTCATTCGGTCTTCAGTCGGTTTCCACACAATCGCATGTTGACCTCTTGTTGGTATGCCTCTTCGAATTATTGTCGATCACTTTGACTTTGACTTGGCCTAGTCGATCCATCTTGACCTTCAACTTTCACTGTCAGTCGATCCACCTCGACTAGACTTTCACTGCAAAGAATATGACAACCCATAATTATCAAGAGAGAATGTATTGTAAAATATTTACTTGTAACCTTTGAAAATATTGAGCTTCTTTGAAAGGGTTATAATACTTGTTCCCTCTCAAATAATTGAGCTTATTTTAAAGGGTTATAATACATTTTCCCTCTCATTAAAAGAGGGAAAAGGTATTATAACCCTTTCAAAGAAGATCAATTATTTAAAATGTTACAAGCAAATATCCTACGATATATTATCTCTTGATAATCATCTCTCTTAGTGAGAGGTGAAAAGGTGATATAAACTTTTTATATTGTCTTTGTAAGAAACAAAAACTTTTACAAATAAAAAATTCTAGTTCTCACAAAAATGTATACTAAATAAATTGTATGTCAATCAACTTTGAAAAGAACAATCACACCTTCATATTAAGAGTGTACACCATTGATTCCTTTGATGACTTCCACAGAAAAAGACATCCTAAAAATTGTAACCATACACTGCAGTCTCATTTATTTTTCCCATCGAACTATTGCACCTTGCTATCATTGTTATCTGGTGTGTGAGAGAGAAGCATATTGGTAGATTGCAAAAAAGACAAGGGCGTATGTGTTCATCAGCAAGGAATGAAATATGTTATGAGATTCATCACCCCATATTTTATATGCAAATTCAATTGCAAGATTGTCATTCAAACACTTTGGTGTCTTCTGGAGTTTGTATGTCACATCCAAGCTAAACAAATTCATCCGATTTGGACGAATAAAGGAAATTGTTATTCAAAATGGTCCAGATTAAGATAAAATTTCCAGTAGGCAGGACCAACGAGAAATTAAAGAAGGCCAAACTACAGAATTAGGCTAAAACAAATGAATAATGCTAAATCCACTCCAAATATTCTTGAAATGAGCGAAAAAATTAAGTGTGATAGAACGAGTATGAACCAAATTATGATAAATGGCAGATTTCATGAAAACCTATCCTAACCGCTCGATTCTCATACCAAATTGTCGTTGAAAAAGAAAGGAATTGATTTAAATGTCATGTCGCTCAGATGAATGGTTTCTTTGAGGCCAAATATTATCTTAACACAACAGCCTTAAAAGAAGAAAAAATGGAAGAATATTAAAACACAAAACTATTTCCCTTACCATAGTCTGTACGGTGAGCATTCAAATTAAAATGTCTGTACATTGTCGTACACCATGCACCAAATTTCAATCCAAACTCTACAGATTGAGTGTATTGAACCTCTCTCACTCTGATACCAAATGAATTGTAAAAAACAAATCAACACTTTGTAATTCATTATGATCTAATACCACGAGTTGAAACCGCTCCACGTCTCCTTTTCCAACAAAAATGATCCACCGGCTATAATTGTTGGGCTTCAATTACTCCGACAGGGAGCCATTTTTATCACCTATTTTGTTCTGCTAAGTCTCATCTCTCATCTCTTAGTTTCTACATTTCAAAAATTTTGTATAAGCTATAAATCTTAATCATTAGTTTGATGAAGGGTTCAAAATATTATTAGGGGGTCAAATTAGTATTATGCTGGGAGAAACGAGGGATACTTAGCCTTGTAAAAATGGGATAAAGGAATCCTACACATCTTTAAATGATTAATTGGTGACATAACTTGGCTTCATATCCTTTCATGTGATCCATAATTCATGTCAGCATCCATTCTTTATGATTATCTAACTTGTAGGATTCCTTTTCAAAGTCTATTCATCCCAAGAAAGCAAAAGCGACAAATCTGGTCGAGCGCTACAGGAACTTCCACGTGTCATTGGTCATGATTGTTTCAAGTACCATGGAGAATCATGGAGGTTTTGGATTGTACTACAAATATAATGTGTATGAAAAACAGTTAACAAGTACCAGTTGTCAGCTATAGCATGCGAATATGGGTGGTATTTTCTACACGTCAATTGTACAGAGGGTTACACGAATATGGTTTTTCAAATAACATAATTTCAAACTGACGCATTGTTTGTTACCTATAGCAGCTGGTTAGTTTGAATTGGCACTCACACAGTGGAAAAATCCCCTATTATTCTCATCACACAGTAGACAGATCCCTTCTTTATTGCCAAGAATCCAGATTTCGATTCGTGACTGTGTAGATGTGTAAAGGCGGACATGTGAATCGGAAAGAGCCTGAAGGGCCCGAAGTCATGGAGGCTTACGAAGATACCCAAATAATTTTCGATCGGGCAGGGTAGTATATTTTTTGCACTAAGTTAGATGGTCACCATTATGCTACAACCCAGGCGTTTGATGAGAGTTTCAATGGACAATGTGCCCGAGTGGGAAACTTGGCCATGAAATTTACTGAAGAATCTATAGTTGTTACATGCAACCTCCCCACTGATGGAGAAATATGGTTTAAGAATAAATTGATCATAGGAGGATATGTTAATCAATTTTTAAATACTGAACACACAGACCCTAATTGGGCCAAGGGCATCCCCGGGGATTGGATTGTTGATGAGTGGATGGAAGCATTAGTCATGATTAATATATTCATCACATGCAAGGGGTGTTATTTTATTATATTCCTATTCCACCTTTGATTTCTGCAAAGTGTACACCTTCATGAGAAACACCTTTGTAACGTCCTCAGCCACCAATAGGTTGGGTAACATCACCCTGTAAACATATTTTTTCTTTGATACTGTTTTGTAACATCCCTGGCCACTAACAGGTCGGCCATGCTACCTCATAGAAATAACAATTATCATTTGCATATATATATAAACATAAACAGACAACATATTCTACTCATACACAGATTAATGTGGAATAACAGTAAGCCTATACATACAGCATATACAGGCAACACTCATTAATATAGCATGTACAAATACACAACATGTAAATGAACAGAGGATTGGTACTTATCTTTTAATTGAATTACACCAACTTTGTGCAGGCCTTCCACGAACCTCCCATCCATAGACCACGCTGCTCATCACTCTCAACAGTGAGTCACCCCCGAGATGGAACTAAACTCCACCCAGGTAAAGGGATTCCTACGCTAGGCAGGGACAACAGGAGGATGCATAGTACAATAGGAAGGATTTTCTCCAAGGAGCCACTTACACCCACAACTCACAGACTCTCATTCCCCACATGCATGTCCCACCCCAGGAGTATACATCTTCACTTTCCCACAATCCATCGGTTGCTTCACCTCCCTTTCTGTTTCTTGAGAAACAATCTAGATCAGGAATTCTCATATCTCTGTACATGCTACTAGACTCCCTCCAGGAAAACGCATTTCCTCAGCACACTCTCTCACCTGGAGAGAGTTTCTCACAAGCTTGACAACCTGCATCTTCTATCCACGGGCCTGACAACCCTCTTCTTCACTCCGGCTCCTCAACACATGGGCATGGTGATGGAAACAACAACAATTGGACGTGGGGGACGGTAATGAGAGAGTAATACGCAGGCAACCCACAGGGTACAGGTGTCGCAAGGGTATCAATTCGGGCTTGTAGAAGAGGTTCAGGGTGGTTGAGGAATTCAACAATGGCAGAAATTACTGACTGTGTGCTTTCTTAGTGCATGAGTGAATGGGGAAACCCCCATCCAGAATCCTTCGAATGGCCAGAAGGGAGAGAATGGTCAGAATGGTGAGAGAGACCCCATATATCTGCATGCGACTTTAATGACACTTGGCTCTCCAAGAGCACGTTCCTCTCCACTTGGAACTTGTTCCTCTCCCCAAATGAACTTAGGATAAATTAATATCCTCTTTACAGCCTTTAGAATAATAATTATATATTATTCTCTTGGGTTTAAGCTCTTAATATTATCCCTTTTTCCCTCAATCTCCTAGCCTCCTCCCTTGCCCAACCTAGTGGAGCTTAGTCCCCCATACTCTTTTTTCGTGGTCGGTCTACATGCAACGATGTTGTTTATATTAATAATATGAATATTTATATGTACAAAATAGACTCCTGGCCTTTAACATCTAGGATCTCCTGCCTAATAAGAACATAAGTCTCTTATCTTATAACACTTGGCTCACCAGCCTACAAAACATGTTACAATTTATTATTACAACCGGGGCTCGGCCTTGGGATACTACAATCCCCTCCCCTTGTTTTTGCAGTGTCCTCAGTGCAACTTGTTTATACATATAGAATTCAAAAATTCTTCAAAAAGGATCCAAGCTTTAGCTATTGGAAGCATTTTATCCACCTGGTTCTCTACTTTTAAGCACCAATTCTGGTGTTCATACTACAGCTGGAATTCAATTTCTCTATTCCATAAAGATGCTTTAGGAAGAATTCAAATCATTGTTCCTTATTACATGCTTCAATTAAACCTCATTGAAAGCACCAAATGGTTGTAGATCCATGACGTCCCACCCAGCCTTAGATCTCACTGTTGATAAACTCCTAGTAGCGTATCACCCCCAAGAATGGGCTATGACTCCATCAAGGAAATGGATTTCCAAGATAACCATGACCCACAATCAATATCAACATGGTCTAGGGAAAGGTACCAAACCTCAGCAACACTCCAACCAATGGTCTCTCTTCCCCACATGCATGTACAACCCAAGGTAGTATGCACCTTCATTGTCCAACAATTCATCGGTTGCTCAACTTCCCTTCCAGGCCTCCATCACAGGCTGGACAGGAAGTCTCAGAGCACCGTGGCTCCAGGAGTTCCAACTACCCTCAGAGGTTTCCAGGTACCCTTCGGGCCTCATACCGGAGAACCTATCCCCACACTTCTCCCTCCATGGCTCCATCCTTCTCCAAGGAAACCCAAGGAGAAGTGTACACACACCCAGATCCACAGGGTAAGATTTGTTGTCTCCAATCAACATCTTCCCCAGAGCTACTCTTTGCAATCAACATTCCAACTTTAATCAATATCATCTCATCTACATCACACATATGCAGTTATCATGAGATAACATAAAAGAATTCTAGGAACTCAAACTTAGTTCAAAGGGAATTCAACTTTTCCCCAAAACATGAAATTCTATTTCGTAATTCTTCTTGGTTGTTTCCATATTAGGAATGCATCATTCCTTGTGGTTTTCCACAAGCACCAAACTGCATACCATTTTTCCTGCAATGCTTCATCTTGCATACAGCCAACAAATTGTCAATATTTCATGTAAATCCTAATTCAATTGCAATATGTACAAAACCTTATGCAGTGATCTTAGAATTACCTTCACCTAGCAATTCAATCACAATTACCAAACAATTTAACAAAATAGAATGACTCATCATTCTATGCATATGCATGTTCATAATTAATATATGTAAGTTCATTACTTCTTTTTCTGAACAAGAAATTTTCTGTAGTCAATGCTTACGTGACTACTTGACTTGCAACTTTCATGTTGCAATGTCTAACAAATCCTGAATGTCCTCAACTTCATGATTTAACAAAATTTCATTTGTTAGTAACAATTATTTCCATGCAATAATATATATGCATGTACTTACAAAACACATTCAACAATTGCATTTAAGTTTACAATTCTATCACTTACTATGCATGAGTGCAATTCTCAATGCATACTTATTCAATGTGTCTTGCATTGAATTACATAATGCTCTTTATCTCAGTCATGTATCTCACCATACATAAGTTGGAATTATGGCCAATGTCTTGACACATTCTCCACACACTTCCTATTGTCTTCTCAATTAATTGGATGCCTTCCTTTTCGACCCGAACACTACACCAAAAATAAAATTTTGTGGTGTTCATTAGTGTTAGCAAAAATGTTTCAGTCCAAGTTTTATTTAAAGGTAGAAATATTTTGGTACATGTGTGGTTCATAACCTTTCCATATCCAACCATGTCCTAGTATCATACATGACTATCTTTACTAGCATTCATTCCTATAACAAGCTCTTATCTTTTATTTCTTTGGTTATTACCCCATAACCAAATTAACATGACATTCTACTATGTCAGTGTGTGCATTCAAAATATAAAATCTTTGATGACTATAATAGGCCTATAGCCTTTACCACCTTTAGTGGTATCTTATTCATGTTAATTTATTTAAATAATACCATATTGTGTATTATAAAATTCTATTAGAGAAATTCTTACCTGAATTTCCCTTTGGAAATTATGCAAAATAATTTCAAAAGAGTAATACTTACCTGCATAGCTTCCATTGAATGAATTTGATGTTACCTGACTAGCTGATGACAGTAGAAACGTTCATGCTTATTTTATCAAACTTATAACCAACACTTCAACTTTATCTTGCTTCCTTCCATATCCAGCAACATCATCAAAAACACTCGCAACATGAAAGAATCATTTCCTTTGGTTGTCCCAACAAGCCATAACATACTTGTTGCCATTGAAATTGTAGCAACTTCCTTCTCCATGTACGAATTTTCGTTGTTGATCCCAGAAGTCTTCAATTCTTCCTGGATTCCTGAATCTTCTTGTGCTCTCATTGCAGTCACTATACATGATTAGTTCTGACCTGAGCACTTTATATCCAATCACTCTTGGTTGCCTTCACATTTCCAGTCACATACTAAGCTGATATTTACCTTCAACTTTCATTAATTTCCTGGATCTAGCTATCCCAACTCATACTTGGATGAATTAAAATTCCAAACCAAGTTTTTTTATAGACTATGGATTCTTCAATATCCATTTACTTTTTTGAACTGAACTACTTCAGCCTTTTTCTGACTGACTACCTTAGTACTTGAGTTTTATTGTACCTTCTCTTCTCTTTGACTACTAGTCTCAAACTTGACTTCCATATCCAATCTCTATTCATACTGTAATGATGCACATATGCCCCCTTTGCTAGCTGCATAGAATTATTTGACATCCATCTTTTTTTCTTTTTTTTGAGACATTTCTTCAGCTGCATTGCTGAAATTTCTGTGATCGCTACAGCCCTAGGAATTCCTTGGACTGTTCTTAGATTCCTTGTTTATCCAGGCAAGGTAGTGCCTTGTGATGGCATTCTAAGATAGTATGGTGTTGTTCCAACCAATCCATACCGATTTAACAGTCATATGAACCCAAAGGAAAGATGTTCCAATCTACCTTGGTTCTCATCCCAATCATGCCCTTTGGACCTAAATTAACCAACTCGATTACTTTTCTCTTGGATCTTGTATCCAACTATACCAGCCAATATTTCCCATTCTTTCTTATTAGAAATTGCAATATTTCCACTAGCTAGGAATCTATATAGCTATGAATAGCTCCTGAATCAGCTAAAAATAGTAAATGAATGGTTATTGATCATACCTTATTCTTCAATCATGTGTGATTGAAACTCTGCTTGCTTGTTGTCCAGGCTTCATAGGTCCTTGTTACACTTATGATTCAAACCCCCTCTTCCTCCCAGGCTGCGCGACCTCACGGCCTAGGATCGATCAATTTGATGGAGTCAAATTGGCTCTCAGGCTCCTGCTAAGCCCAAAAACCTTATCCACATGCTTATGTTTCCTTCCTCGTGCTCGAAATAGAGAACGAGGATATTTTCAAAACCCACAGAATACTTTAAGGGACCCTATGCCAAGTTAGGGTCCAATCCGATGATACTCAAGTAATTTCGAAACTTCTCACTCCACTTGGTGCAGGTCCGAACTCACCTAACCTTTCGAGTGCTTCTCTAAGCTTCTTGTGCTTCTAAATTCATCTTTCAGGCCCTAGCCCTTTTTCCTTTAGCGGTGATATCATATGACCATGGATATGACCAGGTGCTTACTCTGCACTTCATAGTTTCAAGCTTCGGGTGTTTTCAACTCACCACAATGCCAATCTCCTGAACTCCGAACTCACGAAGTTCACAACTGACGTGAGAGGGATCAACGGTCCCTGCTCTCTATCCAAATCAATGGCCACATATAGATTTGGGACATTGTGCTTCAGGATTTCAAAAGTCTTCAATGCCACAAACCTCTGGAGTGTCAGATATTCTGACATGCATCCACGACTGTCAATGGTCACAATGGAATCCGGCGCTTCAGACTTCGGGAGTTCTCAACCCATGTGACCCCACTTTCCTCCGAAGTGGCTATCCTTCGAAGTGAAGGATATGATGACACTTGTCCTCTGTTGATGGACCGTGCAGATGAACTCCTGCTCTCTTGCCTTCAAAATTTCTTGCTCCACCCAAATGCATCCTCCTCTGGATTGTTCCTGCTCCAGAGTGCAGCATCTAGTGACACCTATCCCTGCAGGATCAATAGCCTGGATCTACTTCAACTACCGACGAATTTGGAAGTTCTCCACCCTTTTGCATTGGCTTCCTCCAAAATGCAGGATATTCCCCCACGTGTCTTCAAACGACGGACGGTTGAGATCTTCTCTGCTAATCCAAGCTTCAGGTATTTTCAAAGTACCACACTTCAAATCCTCTAGAGTTAACGATCAACTATCACATGTCCCCCTACGCCAACATCTAGGATTTACTTATGCGCTTCGAGCCTTCGGGAGTTTTGCACACTCCTCGATTGAAATCTCCCGGAGTGTTGCTACTCCATATTTCACGATCTGTTGACATGTACTTTCGGGTGCCAACGGCTAGGATTTACTTCAGCCTTCAGATCTTCGGTGAGTTCTCTCTCATGTGCACTCGAGCTCTAAATGCATGAATTTCACGAAGTTCGAAGGACTTCAAGAATTAACCTTCATGCAACTTACTTGGATCCAAATTCTCTCTATCCTTCGTGCTTAGATACAACAGTTGGGGTTTTTATTCCAGCTGGGGTCTCTCTATCTCTATCTTTGATGGTCTAGATCAAATCTTGCAACCAATTCGACGGTTGTAGTAGCTCCTCCCTCCTGAGCTTTGTTACTTCCTTCCAATGAAGGAAATTTGAAAAATATTCAAAGGTTGTGGCCTTTGATTCGTCTGCGAGCCCGAATGCTTCGATCTTGATTGCGCTTATGAGAAAATGATATCCCTCCTGAGCTCCCGAATTGGAAGCAAGTTCGTATGCACGCAGTTGCGCTATCTCTCCTGAGATTTGAACTTGCTCTGATTTACAAAGGGTCTCAGATCTTCACTCCCTCAAAGGATTTTTTCACCCTCCTGGCACTCTGTGTACTCCTTGCATTGGGTTTATGCACACCTGGCAGAGCTTACAGGGTTTTCAATAACACTAGTTGTGCTTCCTCTGCACAGAATTTTCTTACTTCTTTTGATGCGTTCTGCTCAATCAAGAATCCTCATGGTTCCTTCTCTAAGCCTTTTTTTGTTCTTAAGATAAGAATTTAGGTGCTAGTCCCATTTTTCTTCAGTCCCCAAATCATGTGACTACAAGCTGTGACCAAGCACCAAGATGATAGGCTCGTATCCGAAACTTCAGCGCTTCAGAACTTCTAGATTTGGAGAATTTCACACCTTCTTCTCTCATTTATTTTGAATGTTAAATTAGTGAACATGCAGAGAGGGGTGGATCTACGGTCCGTGGCTCCTCATCAACTGACAGTTGAGATTTACTATGGAGCTCCGGCTTCGTGAATTTTTGAAGTACCGTTGCATAGATCCGCCAGAGTGCCAGACTGGAGAATTCACAAACAACACATCAACGGTCCGCTCCTTCTTGTTAACCAACAACCATGATCAACTCTGGGACTCTATCTTCGGCAGTTCTAAATTTTCCATACTCTCGATTCTTCTGGAGTGACAAGTCTTCGTACTATCGCATCTAGTGTCGCATGTCCTCTATGATCAACGGTCGAGGTAGACTCCGGCCTTCGGGCCTTTAAGATTCTTCATACTTAAACACTTGTTGACCAAGTTCCTCTGGAGTTCCAAGTCTCCGTACTTCATGATATGGCACCATGCATCCACTCTGACCATTAGGGGCCCCACTAACCATGCTCAAGAAGAGTGCCACCTAGTGGAATACTAGAAGCAGACATGTGGCTCAATCATACGAGTGACACGTGTCACGTTCTAATTGGCATTTCAATATTCCAAAGGTTATTAACTCACTGACATGTGGCACATATCCCATGTGTCCACATCATCCCAAGTGACGTAAACAAGCCACGTCGCTTCGAGCCTTCGGGCTTCGGGACTTCGAAATATTTCTCACTAGCACACTTCGATTCTCCTAAATTCTGAACTCCCGAATACGCTAACCTATTGACACGTGCCTCCTTTAATGAATGGTCTGGATCAAATCCAGACTTTAGGACTTCATGAGTTTTCACTCTAGCACACTCCATTTCTCCCGAAGTGCTGAACTTTCGAACTGTTGTGATATCTATGGCTCACAATCACTTGCGCGCAGATATGATGGCTGAGATTTGTTCTTCACCATTGTGCCTTACCTCTTTCTCTTGACACGATCTAATGACTTTTATCTATCTTCGGCTAATACAACAATCAAGCACTTTTCCCAGGATCTACAGTGTATATCCCCTCCAGGACTTTGGGGCTTCGACACTTTTCCTCCCTTTTACGACAAGTAACTTCAAACAGCCGGAGTGGCAAAGTCCTGAAGGAATTCCCTGCTTAACCACCATGGTCCTTTTCCTCGATATGATGGTTGTGAAGGATCCTCCTTCTCCCAAACAGATCCTACGGTACAAATTATAAACTTTGTGGCCCAATACCATGGTTGTGGTGGTATCCTTCCTCTATATGTTTTCTTGAATCGTTATACTTCCTGACCTTCTAAACACAATCCAAGTGTTCACACGATGCCTTCCTGACACTCAAGAACGCTCTGAACTTTCAATTTTGTCCCTCTTGAAAGCAACTCACTCTGAAACCTTTTCTTCATTAACCACCTATCCTTCCCATCCAAGCTTAATTTTGAAACCATGGATTTGATACCATTTTGTAACATCCCCGGCCACCAACAGGTCGGGAAACATCACCTCATAAACTTTTTTTTTCTTTGATACCATTTTGTAACATCCATGGCCACCAACAGGTCGGCCATGCTACCTCATAGAAATAGAAATTATCGTCTGCATATATATATAAACATCAACATACAACATATTTTGCCAATACACAGATTAATGTGTAATAACAGTAAGCCTATACATACAGCATATACAGGTAATACTCATCAATATAGCATGTAAAAATACACAGAATGTAAATGAACAAAGGATTGGTACTTATATTTTAATTGAAGTACACCAACTGTGTGCAGAACTTCCACGATCCTCCCAGCCATAGACCACGCTGCTCATCACTCTCAACAGTGAGTCACCCCCGAGCTGGGACTAAAATCCACCCAGGTAAAGAGATTCCTAGGCTAGGTAGGGACAATAGGAAGTTGAATAGTACAACAGGAAGGATTTCCTCCAAGGAGCCACTTACACCCACAACTCATAGACTCTCATTCCCCACATGCATGTCCCACCCCAGGAGTATACACCTTCATTGTCCCACAATTCATCGATTGCTTCACCTCCCTTTCCAGGACTTTAGAAACAATCCGGATCAGGAATTCTTAGAGCCCTGTAGCTGTTGTTGGACTCCCTCCAGGAGAACACATTTCCTCAACAAACTCTCTCACCTGGAGAGAGTTACTCACTAGCCTAACAACTTGCTTATTCTATCCACAGGCTTGACAACCCACTTCTTCACTCCCACTCCTCAACACATGGGCGTGGTGATGGTAACAATAGCAACTGGATGTGGAGGATGGTAATGACGGATCAATACGTAGGCAACCCGTAGGGTACAGGTTCCGCAAGGGTATCAATTTGGGCTTGTAGCAGAGGTTCAGGGTGGTTGAGGAATTCAACAATGGAAAAAATGACTGACTGTGTGCTTTCTCAGTGCATGAGTGAATGGGGCAACCTCCGACCATAATACTCCAAATGGCCAGAAGGGAGAGAATGGTCAAAATGGTGAGAGCGCCCCCATAAATCTGCATGTGTCTTGGATGAAATTTGGTTCTCCAGGAGCACGTTCCTCTCCACTTGGAATTTGTTCCTCTCCCCAAAGGAAATTAGGATAAATTAATATCTTCTTTACAACCTTTAGAATAATAATTATATATTATTCTCTTTGTTTTAAGCTCTTAAGCTTATCCCTTTTTCCCCCAATCTCCTAGTCTCCTCCCTTACCCAACCTAGTGGAGCTTAGTCCCCCATACTATTTCTTCATGGTCAGTCTACACACAACAATGTTGTTTATATTAATAATATGAATATTTATATGTACAAAACATGCTCCTAGCCTTTAACATCTAGGCTCTTTGGCCTAATAAGCACATAAGCCTCCTAGCTTATAAAACTTGGCTCACCAGCCTACAAAACATGTGAGAATTTATTATTACAACTGGGGCTCGGCCTTGGGATACTACAACCTTCTTTTCTTCAATCATGTCTCTCACAAATTGATATTGAACATCAATATTCTTTTTCTTTGAATGATAAGTCGGATTCTTCGCCAAAAACATTGCACTCTAACTATCATAGTCTATCCTTACAGCTTGTTGTACAAACCCAATACTTGAACACAATATTTGTAACCATATTTTTTCCTTTCTTGCATGAGTGGTTTCCATGTATGCTTCTATAGTTGACAGTGCCACTACAGTCTAGTTTTTGCTCATCCAACTAATTTATCCCCCAAACAGGTTAAACATATACCCACTTGTAGATCTTCTATGATCCAGATCTCCTTCCCAATCTACATCAACAAACTCATGTATGTCCAACACTCTGTCCAATATCATTCTTCCTTGGTAGCACAATCCATAACTAGTAGTGTCATGAAAATAAATAAAACCCATGTTTATTGTTGTTCAATGCTCCTTCCCTAGTTTTGACATATACCTTCTCAAAACTCCACTGTGTGGGCAATGTTTGGTCTAGTATAGACCATTGCATACATCAAACTTCCAACCTCACTTTCATATAGAACACAGGACATGTCCTCTTCCTCTTCTTTTGTCTTGGGACATTGATCTGTAGATAACTTTACACCTACAGGAATAGGAACCTTGACTAGTTTACATTCTTTCATATTAAACCTCTGCAATATTGTCTCGATGTATTTCCTCTTATTGAACCAAATTTTCTTGTTTTCCCAATATATTTTAATTTCCATGCCCAAAATGAAATGTGTAGCTCCAAGATCCTTTATTTCAAATTTAGAGGTCAACTAGGTTTTCACATCCTAGATAATCTCCTTGTTGTTTCCTATCAACAACATATCATCCATATATAAGACCAGATAAACAAAATGATCAAAAATTAATTTGAAATACACACAGTGATCATCTTTTCTCCTTGTGAAGCCAAGTCCCAACATAAAAGTATCAAACTTTTGATACCACATTCTTTGTGATTGCTTTAACCCATACAAGGACTTTTTCAGCCTGCATACTATCTCTTTCTTTCCCTCCACAAGAAATCCTTTTGGTTTCTTCATGTATATTTCTTATTCCATATCCCCATGTAGGAATTTTGTATTCACATCCATTTGTTCTACTTCAAAATCAAACTCAGTAGAAACAGAGAAAAGAAATCTAATATAAGTTAACTTGGAAAGAGGAGAAAACATTTCACCAAAGCCAATTCCCTCTACCTGTGAATAACCTTTTGCTACTAACTAAGATTTGTATTTCTCCACTTTTCCTTATACATTCATCTTCTTCTTAAACACACATTTGTTGCCAATGGGATTTCTTCTAGTTGACAACTCCACTATATCCTAAGCCCCATTCTTGTTAGAGGATGTCATTTCTTCAATCATGGAATTTTTCCATAGTTTTCCATCTTTTCAATCCACCAACTCCCTAATAGTTCTAGGATTATCATCAGTAATAGACAAAGAAAATTTTGAATGGAAATCAGGTGGATTTTACCTTTTTGGTTTCCTTCTTTCCTGAACCAATCTCCTCAATACAGGAGTATGAGGATCTTCTTCTTATTATTCATGTTATTTTGTAGAGTCTAATACATTTTCCTTCAATTCAAACTCTATTTTCTCTAGTTCTTCCTCCTTTGGTATGACTTCATGATTGAAAACATATTTAATTTCTCTAAATACCGCATCTCAGCTATAAACTACCTTTTAAGTTTTTGGGTTCCAAAGTTATAACCTTTCATACCATCTTTATACCCTATAAAGATACACTTTTCAGCCTTTTATCTAGATTACTCTAGTTTTCCTTTGGAACGTGAACATAGGAATCAAAAGAAAAATACCTTGAGATGTGTGAGAGAGGGTTTCTAACCAGTCCATACCTCATGTGGAGTCTTGTCATCCAATGTTGATGAGGGTGATTGATTGACCAGGTAACATGCAGTACCCACTACCTCTACCCATAATTCTTCTCCTAACACGACACCACTGAGCATGCACCTTGATTTTTCCATCAACGTATTGCTCATCCTTTTTACAACTCTATTATGTTGAGGTGTATATGTAGTAGTCTTATGCCTTATTATACCGCACTTCTTACAGAATTCTTCGAATTCATTTATGCATAACTTTCCACTATTATCTGTCCTCGGCACCTTAATTATTTTCTCTTTTTTATTCTCTGCAAGAGCCTTAAACTCTTTGAACCTTTCAAATATTTTTATATTTCTTCGTGAGGAAATATATCTATGTATTTATTGAGAATTCATCTATAAATAAAACATAGTACACATATTTTCCCATTGATGGAACTGATACGAGTCCAAACACATCATTATGCACCAACTGTAAAAATCCCTCTCCCTCGTTGCAGCAGAGGGAAATCTGACCTGATTTTGCTTCCCATATACACAATGTTCACATAAATCAAAAATATAGAGAGTAGTTATACATACCTCCAACCATACCTTTATCGTGTAGTAGTCGAAGGCCCTTCTCTCTAATATGCCCCAACATTTGATTCCACAACATAGCCTTTTCTCCAGAGACTGTAGCATTTTTTTCTTCTTCGTCTCCAATATCAAGAACAATGGAACTATTACACCCATCACTAATAGTGTTTCCTTCCATCTGTTAATTTTTGAGCTATTATTAGGTTTCTTTTCAATTTACTAGATAACAATAGCATAGGTAGGATCACTGAGAGAAACACAATCACAAGATACAAAACATTTATCCTGGGAAACACTCATGGGGGAGAAAACCCAGGAAAAACTTCCTTAATATAGATATCCAATACAATGCCAAGACAATAAACCAAAACACTAGAGAATATCCAACACTAAGCAATGTGCCTCTCTCTTCCTTCTTCTCTCAACTGCAGCTACCAAACTTGTGCACTGGATGAGAAAATGAGTGAGTTAATGAGGCATTGGATTCCTTTATATATACTGGTTGGAAGGTGCTGGAAATGTGTCTCTTCACTGGGTAGGGTCAACTTGTCTTCTTAGTGGTTAAAAACACTTTAATTGGGCCTAGGCCGAATTCTTAATTTGCAAAATAAAATTAGGGTTTGACCAATACGCAAAAAGGGATTTGGTCAATTACAATGCCCGACATGATCAATCCATAAAAGGGGATTGATCTAATGAATAATGAATCAATAATAAATAGAATACTCTTTGCAGTTACAATATTTCAACACTCCCCCTTAACAATAAGGGTATTCTACAACATCATCAAGAGAGAGAGAGAGGGAAGAAACATCAACAACATCTGGAACATTGACTAGCATATATATAAATCATCTGAAGTTTTTCTCATCATCGATGTCATCATCCACATCAGGGAGTCGGAATGGAATCATCATCATATACATAAACATGGATTAGTATAACACTAATACATCATCATCATCAATAACAACATGATGTTGATACAACATCAACAATAGCAGCATCACAGCACGAAGGCTGGAGAATCATCAACATCAGCACTAGGCTGGAAATATTCAGCATGAAGTTGGCATCTCATCAACATCAGCACGAAGTTGGAATCTCAACAACATCATCATGAAGTTGGAAATATTCAGCACGAGGCTAGAATCACAACAACATCAGCATGAAGTTGGAAATCTTCAACACGAGGTTGGCATCACAACAACATCAGCACGAAGATAGAAATCTTCAGCATGAGGCTCGCATCACAACATCTTGTGTTACTCTAATAAATCCAAAGGATATTCCCAGGAATCAAAATATTCCCTAGGATATAAAATCCTAATAGGGCTACCACTACTGACCAAAGCTACAATATACATGCACAAGTACTCTGACAGACTGTCCTTATGGAGCTTCATGATATTTCCAAGGATGGCCAGTCCCCTAGGGTATAAAATCCTAACTGAGCTACCCGCTATTGGTCAGGATATGATAGTATCATCAACAGTACTCCCCCTTTCGAGGGAGGTCCTTTCGAACTATACCAAGATTGTCTTGAAATTTCTCAAACTTTACATGAGACAAAGGCTTGGTCAACACATCTGCAACATGTTCATTTGTGCCAACATATTGGAGCTTTATAGCTCCTCTCTGTATTATATCATCAATGAAGTGATATCATATCTCTATGTTCTTCGACTCATCATGGAACACATCATTTTTATACAAATCTGGTTATCACATAGTGTCATGATGGCTTCCATATCCAAATCAAATAGATCTGTCAACAACATCTGAAGCCATATGGATTCACAACTCGCGGAACATGCAGCAGTGTATTATACTTCTGTCGTGTTGAGAGAAATACTTGATTGCTTCCTACTCTGCCATGAGATCATGGCTAACCCCAGACTAAAACAACATTTTGAGGTGCTCTTTCTGTCATAGACACTTCCATCCCAATGTGAATCAGTATATCCACTCAGTATGAAGTCTTTATCTCCATTATAACTAAGACCAAAATCCAATGTACCCTTAAGGTATCTCATTACATGTTTTACAGCAAAAATGTGAAAACGTTTGGGTTCTATCAGAAATTGACTCAAGGTGTTCACAGCAAAACATATATATGGCCTGGTGTTCGTCATATACATCAACGATCCAATGATCTGTTTGTACAGCGTAGCATCAACCAATTATGATGAAGTATCAACCAAGAGCTTCAACTTTGTTTCCATGGTTGTCTTCATGGATTTACACTCCAACATATCAAACCTCTTTAGTATTTCTACGACATACTTCCCTTGGTTAAGGAAGATCTTCTTTGGGCTCTGCCAAACTTCAAGACCTAAGAAATAGTGTATTAGGTCTTTTATAAAACTCGGTAGCGAGCTTCTTCTACACTTTTTGATGAGATCTTATTCATCTTGTCAAGAATAAATCATCTACATATAGTAGCAACATCATTGGCGCATCATTCATAACCTTGAGGTAAAGGTTAGAATCAGCCTTACTCTTGGTAAAGCCCAAGCTTGTTAGGAAAATGTCAATTCTTCCATATCAAGCTCTGGGAGCTTGCTTCAACCTGTACAGAGCCTTCTTCAACCTATAGTCCTGAGTATTTATGTATTCAACTTCAAATCAAATTTTCATATCACTTTGTACCAATCTGGTACACTTGCTCAACTACAACTCAATATGAAGAATCATGTGCTAGCTCTATGTGCTTTATGAAAATCATTATCTATCTCACTGCCTGAGAGTATGTCCTCTCCTCTTTCTAAAATTGTTCCTTCTAGAACTAGGACTCTACACCTGTGGTTGCTCAGAAGATGAGAATGATTGCTTCATTCTCACTGTGGCCGCTAAAATATGTAACTCCTCTATTATATCATGGCAACAGCTTCATCTGAAATTGAGAGTGGCTCAATAACTGATACTGAAGGTAGCTCTTCTTCTTTCATGGAGGTAACTCTATTTTTTATTGTAGTCATGTCTACATGACCCAACTAATGTATTGCACCGACTTCCACTCAATTTTAAATGTGTGGATTGCTCCCCCTGCATCTCATACTATATATGAATCATGGTTGTTCTGGTTGTCTTCGTGAATACTAGAACTATTTCTTCAATAACTGGAGTAAGTGTCACGTCATAGTCTTCGCCCTCTTGCTGGGAGAATCCTCTGGACACATATCAGGCTTTGTACATCTGCAACATGCTTGATTTGTTAGATGAATCTTTGGAAGTCAATACTTCTCTTCTAGTCTCACGTAAAAAACATATCCTAGTCTTTCTTAATATCTTCCTTATCTATCACTGAAATATGAGAATATTCCCAGGATATTTCATATCTTCTAGAAGTTTCTGAAGCTACAATCTAGTATTATCATGGCATTTGTCTCCCAGTCCTGGAATTTGTCTCTTCATCTGATCCTTTCTGAGATCAGGCTTACTCTTTATTTCTTTTGAGTCTACAAGGAATTCATCATCTCTTATGGGGTATACTTGGTGTTGAATACCAAGTCTAAATACAAAAAGCTAAGTCATACTTCAAACAAGTTATGATTCCCGTCAAGGTGGCTTCATTATCCTTAGACCAAGTCTTCTATGAGTTCTTGTTCTAATGTTTGGTCATCTTTGGATCATTCTTCTCCTTACAATCAATCTTCATATGAGATACTTTGGATCTCAAAAATAGCTTCTTCTTTGTATTCTTTGGTACATGGATGTATATCATCATGTTCACAACTTGGGTAGTCTACTTCATGTCTCATCTAATTTTTTTCCTTTTGTTACCATAAGAAGTTTCTCCTAGAGGAGATGTTAGTTGTATATGGTAAATGATTACATTAAGCATTTATCTCAATATGCTTACATGCTACCAAGTATAAAAAAATTCAAATATTGCTACTTCAACTATAGTGTTTACTTGTAAAGGGGTAGTTATCAACTTGTCATGTGCAACATTGAATCTTATCAAATTAATTAATCAAACATGGAATCTGGAGTCGTGTCCTCAAGAATGAGTGTGTTGTTTTTCTTCCAAGTCTCCTTCACTCAAGATGGCAAGTGTTTTCTTCAACATGTATTATGTACTAAGACAATATGCTATCTTGACAGAAGTTTAGGTTAGAGAATAAACTATATGATCTCAACTTTAATCAATCTAATATCTTGACTTTAATTTTTTACCAAAGGTTAGTATGATGATTATAGCTTCAACATGCAACCTAGATCAAAATAATTTCATAACAAATAGATGCATATCAGAATAATCAAACCTGGGTTGCATTATTCCTCTCAATGTGTTGGATCTTGAGATCCTTCTGGATCTATGGCAAGAGATCCCTTCTCCTGCAAATACCCTTTAAAGCTTAACACTTTAAACATATGTGAGTACATACCTTTAATAGCATTTGCAGGTAGTGGCACCATTTGGTAGCAGCGGTAATAATTACCAACCCTTTTAAAACTTCAAGGGTGACTGCAACTGGTACTATAGCTGATACCTCAACTGATATTGCAACTAATTCTAAAACTATAACTGCAACTGCAACTTCGGGTTTTAATAGGAAACCTTAATTTTTCAAACTTCAAATTTTGAAATTTTGATCCAGGGACTAGATGCACTGGGTTGAGGCAAGTTTGTTGGAGTTGTTAGATTTTAAAATTTTCAATTTTTGCCCCTTGAAACTTGACCTGCGAAAATCTGGACTGGTACTTCTGGTATTGGTTTTGGTTTCCTGGTTTTCTGGTACTTCTGGTTTTCTGGTTTCCTGGTTTTTTGGTACTTTTGGTTTTCTGGTACCAATCAAAACTAGGGTTTGACTTTCCAGATTATCTAACCACTGAGAAGGTGTGATCAAGGTGACAAAGAGTTCCCTAGCCTATGGTGCACTTGTATAGATGGTTTTAGGTTGATATTCCTCTTCAACAAAAATCCCTAATTTTCTTGTACGGAAACAGTGACATTTTTATTTATCCAATGAAAGATGCTCTCTTAGGCTTAGCTCTGAAACCATGTTAAGTTTTGACCTATTATTAGGTTTCTTTTCAATTTACTATATAAAAATAGCATAGGTAGGATCACTAAGAGAAACACCATCACAAGATACATAGCATTTATCTTGGGAAACCATCATGGGGGAGAAAACCCAGTAAAAACTTCCTTAATATAGATAGACAATACAATGCCAAGACAATAAAACAAAACACTAGAGAATATTCAACACTGAGCAATGTGCCTCTCTCTTCTTTCTTCTCCCAACTGCAACTACCAAACTCACACACTAGATGAGAGAATGAGTGAGTTAATGAGGCATTGGCTTCCTTTATTTATAATGGTTGGCAGGTGTTGGAAAGGTGTCTCTTCATTGGGCAGGGCCTACTTGTATTCTTAGTGGTTAAAACCCCTTTAATTGGGCCTGGGGACGAATTCTTAATTTGAATAATAAAATTAGGGTTTGACCAATCCAGAAAAGGGGATTTGGTCAATTACAATGCCCGACATGATAAATCCACCAAAGGGGATTGATCTAATGAATAATGACTCAATAATAAATAGAATACTCTTTGCAGTTACAATATTTCAATACCATCCTATATAGAGTCCCAAACCAAACTCCCTTTAGCAACACCATTTCTCCTTGAACCATCATGTAGGTTTCTTTCTCAAACATTGTTTTTTCCCCTGCATCATCCATTTTTCTTACAAAAATCAATTTTTTGGCTAATCCTTGGATGTGCATAACACCAGGGAGTTTTATAATCCTTCCATCAATGAGCTTCAACTTGAATTTTCCTCATCCTATGATTTTGGTTTTCGATTCATCACCTACTAAAACATCACCTCCGTCATACCTTTCATACTCTCAAAACCACTCCGTGTGAGGAGTCATATGAAAGGATGCACATGATTCAACCATTCACGCCTCATGATTTGCATGTGTGCTTGAAGAATCCAAGTACACATCCTCTTCTTCTTCCCTGGAGGTTTTTTCTTCTTTATAAGGAGCGTATTCATATCCCTTCCCTCTCTCAACACTTTTGGATCTACATTGCTTCTTGTAGTTCCCTTCTTTTCCACATCTCCATCATATATTTACAAATTTTCCGAGAGATTTAGATATTCCCTTAGATTTAGATCTCCCACTTGAGGAATTAGAACTATTTATTTCCTGGGAGCATCCTCTTGCAAATAATGAATCTATGTTATGTCCTTCCATGTTCTTCCATCTCATCTCATCTCCATCTTGAGCTTCCATAGCTCAAAAATTTTCCCATTAAATTTCTCAATATCTATCTTCAAACTGCTCGCCATTTCTTTTCAACTGAAGGATCGATACCACATATCTCCCACTGCAACAAGATTTATCACATACCTGATCCAAACCCTTAGCCACAAAGGTGTCCCCCAGAAGCCAAAAATAGATATGATACCAAATTTATATTTTAACCTTGTACATTTATTTACTACACATATTCTCAATAAAAACAGAAAATATACAATGGCACACACACACACACATTACACAGATATTTTACCCTGGAAACCCAAACAGGAAAAACCAACAACATGTTTAGAGTTGCAACTCTAATATTTTTTAATTAATTGTATTCTTCATTATTTAAAATACAATATAGATATAGGATCCTATCCCATAATCCATTTACCCTTATTACTCAACAACCCTAATTCCTTAACCGAAATTAGAAAACCATCGATGAAAACCATGTGCCAAAAAACCACCAAAAAATGGATGCAAAAAATGCCAAAAAATAGATGCAAAAACTGCCAAAAAATAATTTTGAGGGCCCCCAGTTTCTCCCATATCAGTGTATAGTACATGGAACCAATATTGCAAAGAATATAACACATACCCAAAATTTTACGAATGAACTAATATCACATTATCGGGATATTAAGAGCAATACATTCTTTAGTCAATTGATAAATCTTTGGAAAAAAGGTCAAATTACAAAGCACATTCAACATTTCCAAAAGTTGAGTCTTAGGGTAAAGAACATTCATAACGATAATTTGTTAGATAAATTTATGGGAACTTTAAAGGAGAACATTCAACATAAGGTGTGTCTCTTCGAACCTAAATCCCTAGAGAAAGCTTTCAGTATGGCAAGGAAAGTGGAAAACAAAAATATTTCTACTAGAAGGGTGGGAATTGATAACTATATATAGCACCATGTTCCCTCTCCTAAACCAACAAGGTTGACACCTCAAAAAATGGATGAGAGAAGATAAAAGGGAATATGTTTCAATTGTGATAGCAAGTATAGTAAGGGGCATAAATGCACTGAGAAGAAATTATTCTACATAGACTATGAAGAGGAAGAATATCAAGAATTGGAACCATCACAAGATCCATATCTAAAATATATTACTTCAACAATATGTTATCATGCATTGATCAGCATCAATACTCCACAAACCATCAAGATACAAGGATACATCAAAAAGAAAAAGGTAATAGTATTGATTGATTCTGGTACTACCCATAATTTCATCGATTACAAATTAGCAAAAGATATCAATTTCTTTGTATATCCAGCACTAGAGTTTCAAGTAATGATTGAAAATGGAGGTACTAGAACATATTCTAGGAAGTTCCACGGTATTAAGCTAAACATGGGTGAGTATTTTTTGGATAGTCCCATGATTTTGATGATTGCAGTTATGTGAGACATTCTCTAGGACACAAACCTAAGAGAAAGCTCTTGAGAGGGGTGTGTGGTTAATATCTGAGATAGAGATGGAACGTAGAGATGGACTCCTTATAGAGAGTTGAGAATAAATCCAGATGATTCTCTTGTGTAATGCAGTGAGAAAGGAGATATACAGAGTTGAACATGCTTGTGGTTGAGCACAAGGTGAACATGTGAAATCCCAAAGTGTTGGGTGCATCTTCATGAGAACAGAAATGAAGATGATGTATTAGGCTCCTCTGAGCATAAGAGTTGATGAGAAAATCCAGATGACTCTCCTGTGTAATGCAATGGGAAAGAAGATTTGTTGAGTAGACATGCATGTGGACGAGTACAGGTGAATGTGATCCTAGTGATTGAGCACTAGTGAAGAAGTAGTTCTTCTGTGTAATGCAGTGAGCCAGAGATATGGATATCCCTATGGATGTGCCCGTAGTGGATGAGAACTAGTGGGTGTATAATATCCCTTGCTATATCATTCAAGAGTCAGACTTGCCTGTAACCCTAATTGTGATGTAAAGGGTACAGGTCGGCCCCACCTTAATGTGATTAATAATTAATTTAAAATATAATTAATATGGTTAATATTAATTATATTTGATGAGATAGTTATTTCGGAATTATCGCATTGGTTTTTTCATTTTCGACATTTCGGACCAAACCAGTGTGGTCCATCATCGGGAAAATAATATGAGATATGAAGGAAAAAGATTTAACAAGTGTAAATAAATACATGAAAATATATTATGAAGAGCCAACTTATTAAAAGTGAAATTAATGAATTTTTATAAACCTAAAACTATTGTTTATTCAGAGCTGACTTAAATCAAATGAAACAAGAAATATAAAAACCTAAAAATATATTAATTATTAATTGATTTTCTATAATGAGTCATTGTGGTTAGTGTTGGGATGTAGTTTTGACTAATTTTCCATCCATCATCTATGTTTAGATTGTTAGGTTGGTTTTTAATTTCGATTGCTTCTCTAAATTCCCTATTGTGATAGTGATCTATCTTGGCAAGAATTTTGGCGTCTTCAATACAAATGCGATGTTTAGTTTTGTCTGAATGTTCTTCCAAGGCTGAGGGATGAGTGAGATTATGTTTAATGTCAATAGCATGTTCTTGAATCCTAATTCTAAAGGAGCAACCTGTTTCTCCTATGTATTGTTTACCACACGAATACATTAAACATAATTGCACTCGTCCCTCAGCCTTGGCAGAACATTCAGAAAAAACTAAACATCACATTTTTATTGAAGATGCCAAAATTCTTGCCAAGATAGATCACTATCACAATAGGAAATTTAGAGAAGCAATTGAAATTGAAAAACAACCTAACAATCTAAACAGAGATGATGGATGGAAAATTAGTCAAAACTGGATCCCGACACTAACCGCAATGACTCATTACATAAAATCAATTAATAATTAATATATTTTTAGGTTTTTATATTTCTTGTTTTCATTTGATTTAAGTCAGCTTTGAATAAACAATATTTTTAGGTTTATAAAAAATCATTAATTTCACTTTTAATAAGCCATCTCTTCATAATATCTTTTCATGTATTTATTTACACTTGTTAAATCATTTTCCTTCATATCTCATATTATTTTCCTCATGATGGACCACACTGGTTTGGTCCGAAACGTCAAAAATGAAAAAAACAATGCGATAATTCATAAAGAACTATCTCATCAAATCAATGGTCACAAAATTCTTAGGACAAAAACAATTAATTATATTATGAGCTAGTGAGGTCAAGCCTATTGTGCCAATAGACACTTTTGTTGACAGGTTCAGTCTAGTATAAGTAAAGGTAAATTCCCCATTGAAGAATCATATCTTTTGTGTGAGTTTAGAAATTTCATCAAGTACACCTTGGGAAAAGTGCGCACCTCTCTTGGGCACTAGTATTCTAGGGTTTGAGCACCCTCTTGTGTGCTAGGTCTTTCTCTTGAAGAATATAGCAAAGGATTTAGTTTGGTTTTCTTCCCTTTTTGAGAAGGGTTTCCCAGGATACTTATTATTTTCTTGTGCATGGTGTTTCTTCTTGTGATCTTGGTTGTTGCAACATTATTGGTTATGGTTAAGTTAAATTATAAAATGGAATGAACTTAATGCTTAACCTTGCTCATCGAAAAACCAACACATGATTTCCATCCAAATGGGTGGTTTTGATGTTGTATTATGGGTCCAATGGTTACAATCATTGGGAATAGTGGCCCTTAAGTTTCAATATATTCTCATGATGTTTTCCTCATATGGAAAGGAAATTGAGCTTAGAGGTATCCAAGGGAAACCCTCTAAAGTAATAATCTCTAATACATTGAAAAAATTACTGAAAAAAGGACAACGTGGTGTAATTGCACAATTGTGCTCACTATATGTTCAAACATCTATATCCTCTACTCCAATGCATCTCCAAATGGCTATCAAAAACCATTTTAAGGTATTTAGAGAGATTCCTAAGGGCCTTCCATCGGCTCGAGATCATGATTATGCTATTCATTTGCAACCCGGAAGTGTACGACCTAACATTAGGCCTTACAAGTATCCATATGCATAGAAGAGTGAGATTGAGCATATGATCCAAGAAATTTTATAGGTTGGCATCATTCAACCTAGCCAACGTTCTTTCTCTTCACCAATAGTTATGGTTATGAA